>LQNK01001113.1:271279-301021 GCA_001586405.1 Phoebis sennae | reverse complement strand
CTCTAAAAAATACAGAAATTAGTAGCCCACGCGTGCGAAGCCGCGGGCGGAAAGCTAGTAATAAATAGATGATAAAAAGTGTAAATGAATGAATATCAGATGTAGCTTAGAAAATCTATTAATTTCATTTATTTATTAATAAATAGATTATTAAAAGTGTAAATAAATGAATATCAGATTGGTTGTAGCACATTTTTTTATATAACAGCGGGTAAGCGGAGAATCCGGTTCACCTGATGTTAAGTGACTGACCGCAGCCTATGAAGGATGGGAGAGGATTAATGATGGGAAATTGGGAGAGGAGTAGAACAGGCTGGAAGAGGAATGGGATGAAAATACAGGCACATTCTTTAAGTTTTACTTATAAAATACGATGTTCATTCTATATATTGGATTAGAAAATTATATCACAGATTGCACAAATTCTGTGCCTCTTAAATTGAAGATGGTAAATGGACCACTAAGTTTGTAGATTGTTAAAATGTAATTATATATAGTTTTAGCCCGCACTTTCACTCGTGTTAAGTACAGTGTTTATCTACACTAATATTATAAAGAGAAATACTTTTATTTGTTTGTTTGTAATGAATAGGCTCAAAAACTACTGGAGCGATTTGAAAAGATCATCTAAGCAAGCATCTCGCAAGCTACATGTAGCTTCCGAATGATGAGAGATGATGATGAAAAAAATTAGCTAGCTAGCTCTAGCTCATGACCTAGATTAGCTAGTTTAATTTTTTTCAATCAATAAAATGAATCTAAGCCATCTAGCCTATTTATATACGGACTTTTATCAAAATCCGTTCAGTAGTTACGATGTGTGTGTTCAGTAGTTACACAAACGTCCAAACATTTATATTACTTTTAGGATGAAGATTTAAATCTGAAATTTAACGTTCTATTATAATGCAGTCCTTCAGAGCAGGAATTCAAGAAATTAGTTCCACTCCCTGGTGTTTCGATATTGAACGTCCGATATTGTATTGGCATATTCCAGACTAAGACATCTCTGGAGATGTATTTTTCAATGTACAATTAGTGCTAAGATTGGCGTCAGTTTTTTGTGTAACCTTTCTTTTTAACCGACTTTCAAATAAAGGAGGAGGTTATCAATACGACCGTTTTTTTAGTTCTTTTTTATGTATTGTATGTTAACGCATATCTCCGGCGTTTATGGGTAATGCATGCATGCATGCAATGGAACACACCATTAAAGAAAGGGTAAGTGACAATATCATAAACAACAGATGGGAGACGCTAGTTTTATTTTATGACAATAATAATTAATATCGACATTAAATACTATGCAAAGTTGACTAATCCATTTAATTCTAAAAACATGCAAGGTTAAATACAAATGAATATTCTATAAACAATTATATAGATGGCACCACTGTATTATACTATCATGACATTGACATTTCAGTTACTGTAAACCACAGATAATATAATACTATTCTAGTTACAAAAGTTACATTCTAATAAACAAGGAATAATAATAAATGATTGCATCGAATAATTTATTACAGCCAACTATTTCCAATTCAAATACCTCTTGTACTGCAAATTAAACAGCAAACAAATTAACCGTTGTCTTATTAAACTGTAATTAGTTCTATATCCTAACCGAATGCAATCAACCACAATTACATTAGAACTTCCAAATAATTAATGATCGCACCTGACTTCGTTAACTTTGACAAGACGACAGACGCTCTACGGCGGTAAAAGATGTTTTGTGGAACAATTCATGAGAAAAGTGAGATTTATGTTCATAAGGAAAGTGAGTTTTATATCTCATAGTTAGCCAGAAGGGCTTCTACTGTTTAAGGTGAACTTTACAGGTGGACTGAAGGTTCGACCTTAGGGTCGTCCCCCCTTGGAACACGGACCTCTTCTTGGGCTGGCAAGAAGGGAGGGGGCCTGAAGGTCCTCGGAAGGTATTCGCCGGGGTGAGTGGTTTCGCTCCCGTAGCATGATGTTTTATAGCCTATTTTCATCGGGGATAATGAAGGATTCCTAACGTGGTAAAGTAATTTTTCAAATCGATGTAGTTTTAGAGCCTACTCAATTCAAAAAAACAAAATATCAATACATATATTTTTTTTCGTGTACAATGATCAAATAAAACAATGATCTTGCATGCCTAATTTTGTAACCAGATAAGATGATAAGAAAAAAATAATTAGAAAAAGAAGGGGCACTATAGAAAAGTTTTCGATAAACAATACACAACACTTTCAAAGATAAACGAATAAAACGATAAACTGATCTAGTAATAATAAATAAGATGTCTCTACTTGAGATAGTCTCTTACACAACTGATTGCTTATAAAAATGCAACATCCTCCGATCAAAGCATACAACCAACTCGACATATTTTTATCTAAAACAAACAATAATTTACAAGTTCTCAAACTAAGAATCTTAACATAAAACGTAAGTATGCAAATACTCCGTAGACCAAAGACAAACTTCGCGTAGATACAAACTTCCATCACCTTACTTAAAACGCAACAAAGGGCGGAGTTGGAATTATCGTGTGCACCCAGATGCCGCTCGGATTACTCACTAATTTCAGTATTTGTCTCAAATAATACGAATAGGCCAGGAGGTGGATAGCAAATTTATTGAGAAACATTTTTGTGTGAACAATAGCACTAATGTGTAAAGACCTGTCTTAAAACGTAAAAAAAAGTTGTGGAGTTGGAATTATCGCGTGCACCCAGATGCCACTCGGATTACTTACTAATTTCAGTATTTGTCTCAAATAATACGAATAGACCAAAAGATGGGCAGTGGGTTTACTACTGAAATAGCTTCTCTAGCCGATTTCGGCTAATCTCAACAAAAGAGACATTATCGTGCATAAATGTATGCGCGAACATAGGTGTACTCTCTATTGCTTTAATCTCATAAACCGATGGGACGGCAGACATATATATATAATTATATAGACAGACTCAGGGCTATTACGGATTTTTTTTCAGAAAATTCCCGTTAACTTTTTTTTCGAACCCAGGATTAGAACCTAAGATCTGTTGTCAAAGATACAAACTATTACAATACCACATTTGTTAATCAAATTGTTTGAGTGACATAGTAAACATACTTAGCAAAATTGCCATCCAGCTCTCGGCCTAAAATTAAAGCGATGAGTTATTTGTAATTATGTTTGAAGTAAACTCTTAGAGGGTGTAAGTTTCTGTTTAATAATTGCAGCCTTAACAAGTTAGCGGTAGGGGGTAGTCTTGAAGAGTGAATAATTTGTAAGTTGATCTCTGTAAAGGGTTTTCCACCCTTGATGTGAATTGTACATAATACTTAGTACATTAAAAGAAATATTAGTATTAGTGGAAAGTGCAATACTTAAAGTTTTTCTCCACAAACAAAATATAAAAAAAGGATATTAAAATATGAAGAAAATGAAATATATATCGTTATCTATTTATATTATATATATTAGGACATACCTAATATATATAATATAAATATATAAACGTATAATATAAATTATATATGTATAAATGAATTTAATGAATAATCTTCTTCATCATAAGGAAATATCTTACGTTTAAAAAATGTCGGAAAATATCTAAACTAATCTTATATATAAAAATGAATCGCAAAATGTGTTGGTAAGCGCATAACTCAACAACGACTGGACCGATTTGAAGTTTAAATGTTCGTTGAAGTTCAAGCATGGTTTCATGGTTCAAGAATGAAAAAAATTCGAATTGCCGGGTCCACACGAGCGAAACCGCGGGCGAAAAGCTAGTATGCAATAAAGTTAGCAAAAAATCTAGTTCTTGAAAAAAATACAAAAAAAAATATTGTAATAATTTCGGCCACAAAAGTCTATCTTTCTAAAAAACTAAGAATTCTCATATAACTTCGTATGTTATAAGAAAAAAAATGCCAACGAAATAGCTTCATAAAGGGCAAGTAACCCTAGTTTGCAAAAAGGGTTCTAGGTTCCCTAGGGAAGGGAACAATACACCTCGTTGGTAGCCCTAACGATCATTTGTTCAAAATTGCACTGAGGTCTTTATTGGGCGATTGAAAAGGCAAAATTGTATCGTTAATTATTATTGCACCAAAATAAATGTAATTTTTTTAGTTTATTTTAAACCTGCTAATACATCAGATTTATATAACTAACTGTTTCATGGCTTCGCTACTGTAGAATAATTTTACATATCCTATGTGATTCGGTGAAATTGTAGTTTTCTAATGGTAAAAGATTTTTTGGACTACTTTTTCGTGGTTTTGCCCGCCTATATTACTTTTATCCTTCAGGAGTCGCTGTTCCACGAGGCTTCATTTCCCGTAGCATAATATTATATAGCTCATTTACTCAGTAAAGATGCAACTTTTTACTTGGGAAAGTATTTTTGAAACCGGTCACTTATAGTGTGAAACCATTACAAACATATACAAAACATAAATATTTATTTTATCATATTAGTATAGGTAAATAAAAGCATGTAAAACCGTCGGTCCTGCACCTGATCTCTCTCCGATCGTGTCGGCTCATAAGGTTATAAGAGTAAATGGTGCACTCTGCACCTGCATACCTGTTTGATCTCTGCTGAGATTGGCCGACATGACTGTTATCGGAGGAAGGCAGTAAAAAAAATATTAAAAGTTATTTAGGAACGAAACCGAAATAAAAATAAACATAGCTCGAAATACTATAGGAGTCGATTCATTATTAATTAGCTTACATAGAATTGCTTTTAATAGGTCCTTACAATAATCGTATCTCATTTATAACACTTTTCGGAATTGTATACAAACTCGTTCGCTTTTTCTAAATTAGCCAGTAAAAAATCTCGCAGCTCTCCTGCAATTTGGCAGCCAATCTTAATAGAGAGTAACCAACAGTATAGATAGATGTTATTTTATACCTTCACTCTCATCTGTAGAATGGATTACAAAATATCTTGATTGATAAAAGACCATTAGATAGAAACTTTATAGACTAGTGGCTCGATCCGAGCTAGACCTCGCTTTGCATATAATATATATTATATTAATTATATGTACATTAAATTAAGACCTGTCATTTGATACCGCACTCATATAAAAATCATTATATTAAACACATTCGTCGTTATCACTACACACATTAAACAAATCGTTTATACCAACGTAAAGTATCACAGATCAGCAACTTCATCAGGTAACCATTTAAATTTATAAACTCTTAATTTTAATGAGAAGTTCCTTAAAATGAAAGTGGTGTTTAAAACAGAAAATACAAACAAAAACATAATCTTCTAAACGAACGTTTTATCGTATTTCCGTTAATTTTCCATTTAAAAACATTTCACTAAATTAAAAGACTCTAACGACACCTTAATACGAAGATAATCCAAAAATTATATGACAGTGACGACGAACCCGTTCCTTCGAATAACAATAGAATATACCTTTAAGCAAATTTGGCTATTAGGTACAAGGAATAGAGGCGAAATTCGTGTGGATGGGTTGTATGATCTAAATTTGCATATTTATTGCATTCCTCGTTTGTATTAAGGGGTGATCACGTGTTCTGAATGGTCTACGATCGATGATTCTGCAAATTCGCAGAATCTAGGCAATTACTGTAATGCTAGATGGAAAAAATCCAGTCACTGGTTTGATTTACGGATGAAGGAGATAAAATATATTCTTTCTTTTTCTATTAATACAAAACTTTGGTTTCTATGTTACTACTACTCAACTTTACTGAACATAAACCATACATAAACGTGTCTTTTAATAGTTCAATACTACAAAAACACATAACTAGTGCTACTTACGTTTTCAAAAAGCAATATTTTCAGGGATCGTATTAAGTTTCAGCTTAACTTGTAGAAAAAATTGTATTTGTGGAAATTTTTACTAGTGGTAAATCGCCTATTTTAACCCCCCACAAATTTTATGGATCATATTTTTGTTTCTATATTATTCAGCTACGAAATTTTGTCAAGATCACATACCATAACCAATACTCAATAACCATACTCTAGATATCCTCGGACAAACATTCACCTACTTGACTCCCCCCCCCGTATCTCCCCTTCCAGGGTTACGAATCCGATTCCAAATACAAAGATACAAAAATACAAACGTATAAACATGCGATCTCACGGCCATCTCGATTCTCGGTTCTTGAAGGCTCCCTTTGCTCAGTCAATAATAATATATTCCTTGCAAAAATGAGATAAGAGACTATCTTAACATAACTTGTTAAATAAATCTTTTTACACCTAATCTAACAAGAATTGAGTCGCAAAATTAACATGAAAGAGAACCGTTTATTAAATTAGACCTACCCGTATAATATTTCAGTCTCAAAGATTCCGATTCATTTAGCCCACGAGTCATTGATTTTTACCAAATGCCAGGTCTGAATGGCGGTCATTTGAGATCCAAAGAATTCGTTATTAGCTGATATTGGCTCTATGGGACATTTCCATAAATCCTGCAAAGAATTAGCGCAAAAAACTGGGAATCATGTCATCTGCAAGGAAATTTGAGGAATTATGCGAGTGTCTTATTGGATTCTGTGAAATTCGGGGTCGTAAAGTTGAAATTCTTTCAAGGCATCCTACTAATATTATTAATGCGAAAGTTTGTGAGAATTTATCCGTGTGGCGAGGCGTTGGAATACATGTGTCGCCACCCCATTTCTACCCGTGGGTGTCGTAACAGCATCCGTATCAGTATCGCTGCGTAACATCTTCAGCAATAAAAGAGTGGGAGTCGAGCATTGCACAATTATTAATTGGTGTAAGTACCAGCTCCCAGCAGAAGATCGGTTTGAAGCAGCATTGCACTGTGTTTCGTACGGTGAGCAGGTGCCCGGGGGCCTGTATTCTCATCCCATTCCTCTTCCATCCTGTTGTACTCCAATCCCAATCTCCCATCATTAATCCTCTCCCTATCCCCCCTCCCCCCTTCCTTCAAGCCGGCCGGCAACGCATCTTGGAACCTTGCTGTTGTAGATGTTAATGGGCTGCGATCAGTCAATTAGCATCAGGTGAACCGCATGTATTACGTACGTAAAACGAAAATATTGTTTTTGAGATATTGAGGATTTTGTAGTCTTTTCAAAAATATTGACCTGGCCAATACTCTTGTTTTATATTAATGTTCTTTCTAATTCTTATTATTATTCTTAATAATTCTTATTTGTTTTTCTTACTTTTTCGCACTTCCTCAGATTATTTACTGAATAATCAAAGTATACTTATTTAATGAGGAAAAGTTGCACCAAACTAAGTTCCTTATTAGATATTGGCTTGGAACATTACCATAAATCGTTCAGATTTAGAAATTATTCGTGCTCCGGACGTAATGGGAAGGAATTAGCCAAAAAACTGGAGATTGTGTCATCTGCAAGGAATCTGAGGAATTATATTACTCTCTTTATGGACCTTATTGAACATTGAGGAAAATTTCAGAGATAAAATAGAAACCAATTTTAAATATTAATAATCACTTTTTAAATCTGTCAACGTGCTTTTGAATAAGATGTTTAAGCCATGGCAAAATGTATATTAACTGAAAATGAATGGATTCTCCATTTACGAAAACTACAAAAAAATCCAAGGACACACTTTAGAAATTCCATGTTGTGAATTTACAATCCATAAATATTTTCGCGACCGCAAAATGTAAGTTGAAATATTAAACCAGAAACTCTTATTCATTCCATTACAGGAATTGATAAACGCTATATTTAACTTCATCAATATTCATTTTAAAAGCGATTTCAAATAAGCCAGTTAGTAAGAATTGCTTTATTCGACTAACTAGGGTACCTGAAGTCGACGTTAAATTAAACTGCATTTATAAAATGTTTCTTTAAGATTTGTTTGAATCTTTTTGCTGAACACGTTTAAGATTTTGAATTTATCCAATTATAATTGAGTATTATGGAATATAGAGCATAGAGGACTCAGACCTCATTTTTTTATATTATTGCAAGCGGGGCATGCGGTTCACCTGAAGTTATTAACCACATCCCATGACATGAAAGGGAGATGCTTTGCCGGCTTGAAGGAAGGAGAGGGGATAAGACGATAATTACTGATAGGAATACTATTTTATAGAATTGAAACTATTTTTTACACTATTTCCACTTTTATTTATAAACTTTATTAAAGTTTATAAATAAAAGTGGAAATAGTGTAAAAAATAGTTTCAATTCTATAAAATAGTATAAAATGCATTTCCATCAAGAAGTGACAATACAGTCTATCGAGTATACTGATAGGAAGTCGGGAGATAAAGGAACAGGAATGAAAATACAGGGAAAACAGGCCTCCGGACACCCACTCACCGTACGAAACAGCACAATACTGCTTCACGCCGGTCTCCTGCGGCAGAATTACCCTCTGCCCTATCGTCGTAGCCCTCTTACCGATTTCGCTCATCTTCGAACTCGGCTTTAATCTCGATTTTCTTTCGTCTAAACTATTCACATATATCTTTTTTCTTTCATGTCAATTTTTCCGCCTATAATGTGAGTATAGGAATCAAATTCCAAACATCACAACTAGTCCGTATTGAGGCGTCAAAAGCATTATCACATCAAGTACAAGCCTGTGTACAAACTTGTTGCCAAATCCTTTTATTGTATCCAAATTCCCGGGGTATTTGCACAAAGTTGTGCCATTGTTCAACCAATTTACACGACATCACTCGCGAAACTTCACGTTTTACATTGAAGTTCAACTCTTTAGTGCCGCGATTTCGAGTAAGTAGTTGAAAGATGAAGATGACAGGCTTTTAAGAGTTCCTACAGTTGTACTGCTTTGGATAATGAATAAGAACACTTGAAACGCCTTTGTGTTGTGTATATACGCTTTAATAAGGATTTAATACTTATGGATGTTATCTATACATATAATAAAAGAGTAACCGAACCATTTCTGTACATTGAATATTTTTCAAAAAGAGTAATTGGTATGCAATATGTATGTTCTATAGATACCAAAACCATGGTTAAAAATTTTTTTTTCTGTTTGTCTGTTTGTCTGTTTGTCTGTTTGTCTGTTTGTCTGTTTATCTGTTTATCTGTTTGTATGTGCGTCAATCACGTAATAACCACTGGGCAGATTTTTATAAAATTTCACATGCTGATAGACCAATATTAGGTGCAACTTATAGGCTACATTTTATTTGAAAAATCTTTCTAGGGGTGGCTCTCCATACATGTTAACGGAGGGTAAAAAAATAAATTCGCGAATACAGCATTGAATGAGGTTTCATTGGAAAGGTCTTTAAAAATGATATAGAGGTTTCTAAATGCGTTTTTCTGCTAAAATAAATATTTTATGAGATATACGCTTCTAAAGTCGTGAAAATGTCATACCACGTGACAATGTGAGATTTTGGTTGAGTTGCGGACATACCTTTTTATACTCCTAATGTATAGATTAAGACGTTAAAACACGCATTGAATCCACAAAAACTTTCAAAAAATAACTAACTCTCTGCCCGCGTCTTCGCTCGCGTGGGCTTCTATTTTCTGTATTTTTAAAGAGGCGCGCGCTCTGTGAGATTTTGGTCAAACCTATTTCCATAGAAGATTATTAAAAAAACAATAGACATGTGCATATATATCACTGGTCCTGCGATCGTACTTTTTTTTAAACTTATGTTGTGCTCCTCTAAGAGTAGCCCACGCGTGCGAAGCCGCGGGCGGAAAGCTAGTTTAATAATAAATGGACTTAAATCTACACTACATTTTACGATGAATAACTCCTATATACACACACACAAATACGGACATAATTGCATGGGCAAAGTTACGCAAGTTTTTGTTTGGCATCATTCGCAAAACCTTTAGATTTGAAGTGGAACTCCTTATTGCTACGATTTAAGCCTAATAGTTGAAGAATGAAGATGGTAAGCTTTTATAGAATTTGGATTAGACATCTTTGTTTCTATTTAACTATAGTTTGAATTTCAAGTGGACTTTTTTTGCCAAAACCTTAACTTTGGGTAAAACTAAGTAACAGATGTTTTCGGATTTTAACGAAAATATAAACTGTATCGGAAAAAATTAAACCTTTTTTCTGTACAATATTAGTGTCGATATTCTTGAAAAATATTTCAACCCAGTGAAAATATGCCACTACTTGGAAAAAGTATGCCTTACATCTTACAATTCTTTTGTATTTTAAGGAAAACCTTTTGTATATTTTATAGCATAAAATATTCAAGAACAAAGAAATAAAATAACTAGTTCATTAAATAATAATTCATACGCTTCGTACGTGAGTCAATATCTGTTTTGTTTCCAACAAAATTATAACACAAACGGTCTTATGTTTTATATTTTACCCGTTCTATTTCAAACTTATGTATTGAATAAAATATTATTTTATTCCGTTAGCGTACTTACCAACTGTTTGTTTAAAATGTATGCTATTATTTCTCTATTGAATACTAGCTGTTCCCCGCGGTTTCACTTGCATATATCTTCCAATCTCGTGAGATTTTCGAGATAAAAACTATCCTTTGTCCTTTCTCGGGTTTTTTATGTTACAGTAGGCACACGGTTCACCTGATGTTAAGTGACTGACCGCAGGTCATGAACATCTGCAAAATCTGAGTTTCGCAGATGCCTTGCCGGCTTGAAGGAAGGGGATGAGGAGAGGATTGATGATGGGAAATTGGGAGAGTAGAATAGGATGGGAGATGGGTTCCAAACAATCTCTGTACAATATTTATCCAAATCGATTTATTGGTTTAGGTGTCAAGGCGTGACATACAGGTAGACAATCGGAATATTAGTAAGGATTATAAATAAATCATAAACATTTGTTTGTGAACTTAAATCAACATATTTTTCATATTATTTTGTGGAGGTTTGTATTATTTCTGCAATAAAAAGAGAGGATAAACAGTATTCAATATTATTTTACAGTACAAATTAAGTTAGCCATTTTTGCAAACACATCGCCGAGAAATTGAATAGCAACATTTAGTAGCTAAGACAAAAACGTGTTTCCCGTAGCGCTGACATTTGACAGATGTTAGCACGTACCCAGCTTTCTTAGTCAGCTCTTAGACTATGAGCTAGAGAGTTTTACCTACGTTTAACCCATTAATTCATAGTATTTTCTTGTGTGTAAGCACACGCGTTAAAGCTAACGCGACTACTTTGCATATTAAATAAAATACATTTTAAAAGATGGTGTGTATACCTCCACTTCTTTCGGCTTGGATTCCTGCAAAATTGACTTTCAGTGTCCTCTTGTCTTTCAGTATGCTATTAATTCATTTTTATAATTATATAAAATGTGTAATTTGGATTCGCGTTACTCAAGTACACAAATATTCTTTACAAACTTATAACGAGGAAACAAAAACTACTGGATCAATGTCAGGGTGAAATAGGCGATTTTCATATGAATATAGCTGAGTGTGGTATCAAATGATTCATTACAACGCAAGGTCTAGTTCGGAGCGAGCGACTATTTATTACTTATTTAAAATTCATATTTTTGACGTGATTTTTTTTAACGAAAAAGGCAAATCTTTTATAAATCAATATGTATATAAGTATTTATCTCTATTGTTAGTAAATGAAAGTCCTGCTTGTAATTATTATAGGATCGCTTTAAAACCCTGGTATGACCGCAACCTAACAGATGCAAGGTAATTTAGTTAAAGACTGCTCTCTGTACTACGGGAACTCGATCGGACATTCCAATTACGATTCTGATTCATTTTATGTACGTATAAATATAATATTTTAAGGATATCTATATAAACTGTATTTTATCACTTTATTGCCACTAGTCGTATTTCGACAGATAGAGCCGTTCAACAGATATAATACATAAATTATAGACAGTATGTACCTACTTAACTGTCTATAATTTATTTATTATCTAGAACAAATTCATGATGAAATAATATATTGTGTTTTTTTTAATATTTAAAATTAACTTAAAGTGATAAAATTAATTATTTTGAAATAATTGATCCAAATAACAGGATTGTTAGAATCTTAATCCTCGAATAGTAAGTAATCCTATGAACCTAATAATATTAATAGTCTTAAAGTTTGAATGTTTGGATATCTAGATGTTTGTATGTCAATGCCGCAAATAATAATGAACGAAATTGGTTGGAATTTCGTATGCAGGTAGGTTAGTAGGTCGTTAGCTAGATTAGGTAATAGAAAACTTTTTATTGTTCTGTAAACTCAGAAATTAACGCGAACGAAGCCGCGTGCAGGACCTAGTAAAGTAAAAATTGTCACAATTTAAGACGCTCGTTTGTTTCGGACCCAAATACGCAAACACTCTATAACGGATTTGGACTAATTCGCAGGTGAGAACTAGTCACATCAACATGAAAACTCGACTCTGCCTTCGAGTAACCTTCGACATCATTATTTTGTAGATTGAACTATTGGTATATTGAAAAATCTCATTTCCAAGAGCCTGAAAGTTTTTATGTATATGTCCATTTTTCGTAGCCCTCAATCATATGCAAATTGACCAGATTTTGACTGAATTTTGACATACAGTTAATTTATAATTTGTTTAACAGATAACTCTTTATTTTGGTTTATTCCCACAAAAAATAGAGTTTTGTCGATAATGTAGAAGTGATCAAACTTAAGATATTTGACCCACAGATATGCTTGGATGAACATATAAGTATGATAGTTTTTAACCTAGTATACGCAATACTCGCAAATGGGAGGTTGAAATAAATCACGAGAAACTCGACTCTGCTTTCGAGTAACCCTAGTAGTGGCGGGAACAAAGAGCAATGATGTTTTACTAGCAACTTTAACTTGCTGTTGTGCTAACAACGGGCATTACCCGGACGTGTTGTATAGTTCCGTTTATAGAGGTCGCTATGTACGCTGCGGGTGCCATCGTTATTTTGCCGGGTTATTTCTCTTTCTAAACAAGCTGGAACGTGTATTCCGGGCGGAATTATTTTCATTGCTGGATGTTTGGTTCAACATGTATGTTTTAACTGTTTGTGAATTAAACAATTAGTGTATACAATGGAATTTAAATATTGTTGTTAAATCTGTTTTATCGTGTGAGTGTGGATCGAGAATATTTGAACACCTATTTTATTGTTTTTTCTTGACCAAAAATAGTCTATGATCACCTTTCTATGTGCAGATATAGTAAATTATATGTTTGCGTATAAATGTTAAAACAACGAATAAATATATTAGTTTCTTTAGATAACCTGAGACATTTTTACCCGTGTGTCGAATAGAATACATGACGTGTAAAAACACCCCATTTCCACTAGTGGGTGCCGTAAGAGGCGACAGAGGGTAACTCTGCTGCATAACATATTTAGCCATCCTTTTCTATATCATTTCCTCTCGCATCCTGTTGTACTCTTTTCCCAATTTCCCATCATGATTCCTCTCCTTATCTCTTCCCCTTCCTTCAACGCACGGGCTGCGGTGAGTAACTTAACATCAAGTGAACTGTATGCCCCGCTTGCTTTATAATAATATAATAATAATAATAAAACCTTCTTTATTTCCCATCTACAATAACTTAAAATCTATTTACATACATTTTATAAAAACAAAATACTTTTCTAGGTGACAGGAACCCCTATTTGGGTAAAGGCCTCCTCCAGTCTAATCCATGATTTTCGCTCCTTAGCCAATTCGGTGTCAAAAATAACTAGACGTACTGTTTGTTTGCCCCGCTTACTTTAGCATACCATAAAAAAACGTCCCCATGATAGTTCAAAATTCGAATTCATAGCATTTATCATACTATAACGATGGTTGAAATGAACACATGATTCTTCAGAGATTAACTGGCTCCTCAAAAAGAGTTGCTTGAAATTATTGAATGCAGATATCTTTTTTTTTAAAAATAGAGGAATGTTTTATACGCTTAAACGAAAAAATAAGTACATTAAAACGAGGTACCTCCTAATGTAAGGAGACATTAGAAAATATTTTTAAAATATCAAATATTTACTGCATATCCAACCTTCTAAGCACAACCCCTCGAATAAATTGTACAAAAAATAACAAAAACCCTTTGTAACGAGCGCTACAAACGATTTACCGAAACCTCGTGATGTTCCCAATCGGCGGGGAGGTACTTCTTTGGTTACACTCAGTAAATGTGGACTTGAGACATTTACTGAGTGCAGCAGCAATAGCATAATTTTCATTACCTACCTCAAATCAAATATTGTTGTGCATGCGCTGAGAAAGCTAGTTTTCCGAAAGCTGAAGCTATTTTTTGGCAGGTGTTTGAGGTAAGCTTAATACTTGTCTAATGCTTCTCCTATTATACCCCAACATGGAGCTGCCTAGCTGGGGCTAAGTGTTACTTAACCCCGGAAATTTTAAAATATAGGAGAGGCATCATTCAAGTTTTTAGCTTGCCTCAAGCACCTTTCCAATAAAGGGTCTTAGCTCTCAGAACATAAGACCTAAATGTGTGAAACTACCTCAACGACTTCCTTAATTCAATAAGTAAAATCACCAGGGTCCCACCTATTTAAAAATACCTGTCAAACCCTTTCCTTACATCTTTCCTAACTAATTTTTACGTATTTTTTATATGGCAATCTCACCAGCTGTTTGGGCTGAGCGTTGATAGATCACTGTCAGTTAGTCACCTTTGAGTTTTATGTATATACCTTAGCAAAACTAAAATATTAAAGTCCAAAGTTCACACACACAGTAGTCCCATAGTTTAAATGCATGCATACGAAAATCTGTGTGGATGACGGTCTCTTAATGATGCTCTTTGTAAAAGATCTGTTGAATATGAACCCCTATGAGCCCACTATTGAGTGTTCTTCCAAATTTTTACACTAGTAGCTACCTGCGACGTTGCTTAAGATTATTTTTCTTACGTTACTTTTCAGTGAAATAAAAAAGGTGGTATTTTTTTGCAAAATCATCAGGTTCGATTCCTGGCACGGTACAACATTTTTTAAAAATAGAATGATGCAGTTTTTATTTTTGTCAAAATCGGCCTCTAAACTCTTTTCTGCAATTTTTGATATTCCTCATAGATTTGTAATTGCCCTGACAGATGATTTTAAAATTCATTAATTGTTTATCATGTAAAAACATGGTCGTTTGCTTTTATCGTACATACCTATTTTAATCTCAAATTATGGGTCTTGTTTCGTTAATAATAAAAAAAAATCATCACACCATAATATTTTACTCATGGGGAACCCACACCCTTGGGCGCAATAGAACATTGCTGCATCCACTGCGCCAATCGGGTCGTCAAGAATTTAATTTTTATAATCTATGCTCGATGTTTTTTGTGTTTTGCTATGTATATTTATTTATTTATCTGTCACAAGACTACCCCTTCAATAAACTGCAATTGCATCATTGAGATATCACACGGCCTACACTTTACATAATTCCGCCATCTCTATGCCGGTTCAGCCGTTTGTGGTTTGACGTATATATATCGATTGGATTTATAGACATACCTATCGCCACAAACCTAGGCTGTAACCGCTCGATCACAGCCTGTAGCGGTAGCGGTGCGATTGAAGGCGCGATGTAGGCCGCCACGATACTCGCTAGTATATTTGTTAAATTCGTACATCGCACCGCGTCGCAATTCGCAAAAGGTGGAGCGACGACTTCATAAGAACTGGTGCATCGTGTTCTAGAGTAGCGAAAGACAGAAACAACTGGAAATGTTGGAAGAAGTATTTTGCAGAAGCAGCTCTCACACAAAACTAGAATTTTTATTTTAGGAAATTCAGTTAAAATTAGTTTTAATATTAGTTTAAAGTTAAAAAAAGCCCTAAAATTAAGCATATTTCGTTAAAGTGTAATGTATCTTTATTATAACTTAGGGCAGTTTGTGATAAAGTAAAAGCTTTTTTTTTATTTTTTTTTTTACCGCGCCGCAATTCGCATTGCTGGTAACTGTGGCCTTCTTCATAGATTGTCTTATATTTGTTTTCACCGCTCACCGCTTGCCGCGAAGCAAACCACGCCGCAATTCGCATCACTGTTAGCTGTGGCTGAGCGTTAAGTGATCTGTCCCCCTATTCACAAATGCAAGTCCGATCGGAAATTACCGAAAATCGGAACAAGATTCATACAAATTTCGACGGAAAGGTCATCGTTCCAAAATGAATCGTATCTATGAATCAGTACCCAGATTTCGATTTAAAACGCCGAGATCGATAATATTTCAACCTAATATTCATCGCATCGAGCAATATCAAGGAGAATAAACAAATAATATTTTCCTAGCTCATAAAAAAATACGTAAAAAATGGGCATTTTGATATTTTTTACGACCGGAACAGCATTGTGTTTTATTTTATTACTGATGCAGATGCTATGTCACTGACTAAGCATTTTGAGTTCTTTACCAAAAGGCCAAAAAGCGCCTTTTTATCCTGTTTCACTTTTCTTTTCTGGAAACCTATGAAATAATACCGTTTATTACTGTAAGCCTCCACTAAGAGTCCGCCACACTCTTTGTAAAAAAGTAATTTAATTGATTGACTAAAAATATATCATTGCTATTTTATTTACATCTGTCCTGATATTTCACCCGCGTATATCTCCAGTTCCCTTGAAATTTTCGATATAAAATTATCCTAAACTTTTTCGGGTTTCAAACAAACTGTGTACAAAATTTCATTCAAATCGTTTCAGTTGTTTAGGCGTGAAGAGGCAGACGAAACTTTCCAAGGTTGGCACGATTAAACAAATAAACTTTTCCACCGGGACCGACACTATAAAGTGCACAATATTACTCGTCAACTGTTATTCATAGCGTAGCCTTTCAAACGATAAACAAATACAAACTCTCAATATTTAGGGCCTAAGGGAAATGAAATATTCACATTCGCACAAAAGCTACTGAAAGCTTACAATATCTTTGAGATGCGACTTTTTGAAGTCAGGGGCTTTAAATTTGTCTTCTGTAAAATGGATGTCTTTAACCCGTATGGCGACGGGTTAGAATTCATTTGTCACCACCCCATTTTTACCCGTGGGTGTAAAAAGTGACAGAGAGTAATTCTGCTGCAAAATATCTTCAGCAAAAAAGAGCTTCGCGCTGGTGTAAGTACCGACCTACCAATAGAAGATCGGCGTGAAGCAGTATTGCACTGTGTTTCGTACGATGAGCGGGTGTCCGGAGGCCTGTATTTCCATCCCATTGCTCTCCCATCCTGTTACTCCTCCACCAATTTCCCATCATTAATCGTCTCTCAATATCCTCTCCGTCCTTCAAGGCAAGGCATCTGCAGCACTTTGCTGCTGTTAATGGGATAAGGAGTGGATTAATGATGGAAAATTCTTCGGTAACGTGGAGGTACTTAGTTTCAAATGTTTAATATTTGACAGTTTTTATCCTGGAGACCTCAAGGCACCTCGAGGAACCTCAGGACACAACTAGTAATATTATAAATGCAAATGAAAGTCTGTCTGTTTACCTCATCTTCACGCCTGAACCAGGGAACCGATTTGGATGAAATTTTGTGACAACATAGATTGAAACCAAAAATGAACACCTGGAAATCATGGATTCAGGAAATATATACGAGTGAAATAGCGGGGAACGTCTATTAGTCTATGATTTAAATTTAATAATAGTACTTGCAAAGGATATCACTAGCAGAACCTAAGTATAGAATAAGATGCCCCATCCCTTGTTCGTATTTCCTTTCAAAATGTCTTTGAAGTACTGTTTAAGTAAGTTTCCATTCTTTGGAACGGGTTATTTTCCCCGTTCAGTGTTCAAGAAATACAGTTTCTATTCCCCTCCCTTTCAAACACAAAGAGTTCGATCTCACCTGACCATTTTAAGAATAAAATCCTTAAATAATAGACTCTAAGCTTCTTACTGCTGAAAATGTAAGTAAAAAGGTTTTAAAGAACGCTTTGAACGAAATCAGTTTGAAGCGTTTGTGGAATGTTGGGGTTATTGGAAAATAGAAATATTATAAATACATTATATGAACGTGAATGATATTTACTTTAACACTATAGAATATATTAAGAACACGGAAACTTTCCTATTTACTAATTTTGGGATGTTTAGATGTTTGTCTGTCAAGCACACAGCAATTAATGGAGATATTTCGATAAAATACCCTATATAGGATATAAGATGTATTGGGTGATAGGATACATTTATTTATCGATAAGTGAGCCATCGTATATTAATTGAAATAAGGCCGTTTTTTGACTGTGCGAGGACAGACGTGACTAAAATGTCCTACTGCCCCTGATGAAGGACCTCTGCATCGGTCTAAAACTGTTAGTCTACACCGAGTTAAAAAGCAGTGAGTATAAACCGTCTTAATACAACTAATCATAGATCTATAGACCTCAAATTTTATGCGAGTAAAGCCGCGGGCAGAAGCTATTAAATATTTAGTAGTGCAAGTTTGTTAATTTACTATATTTCGTACTTAATTTAATACGAACTTGAGTCTTCTTAGTAATAATTACGTGAATAATTAGAAACCTAGACTGCAGGCCGCGTCTCCCGCGGTGCTTAGCGAAATGCGGTGTTGACCTTGAGAAATAAGCGTTTTTGTATGGCGCTAATATAAAATTTTGTTGTTAACCGACTTTCAAAAAAAGAGGAGGTTCTCAATTCGACCGTATTTTTTTTGGTATCGGTGCCTTTATCTGTTTTCAATTTAACAAGATTTTGCCCCGTCTGTATAAATTTTTATTTGTAGGTATTTTGTCTGACACACTGCAAAATAGTGTAGGCAGGCTAAATTCTTTCAATCCTATTATAATATGCCTATGGGCATACATCCGAATTTCTTAGTACTCCGAGGACGTGAAAAAATTTGGGCATAGGCCACAAAATTATTGTGAAGTTCAAAATAAGATTTATCAATTCAGCCTCTTTTGAGAAAACTTAGTAGGTATTAAGTATACATTTTTAGTAAAATTGTTTTAGCAATTTTGATGCTCAAATATTCAAAACCAATAAATTCAAAGTAAGAAAGAAAGTTAAATAAAAGCCGACATTCTCGTTAAAAACTCATTCGGTACAATATCTTAGTGCGGGGTATTGGGGTTACAATTAATTTCAGCCTTGCGGTCGCCTCCAGACGGGCTTCCGAAGTGTGATCCACTTGGGACCGAGGTTTCTTTTTAAGAATATAAATGTTAAAGGAATAAATTTTAAATAAGAGAAAAGATAAAATTAATTCCAACGGATTTAATAGTAAGAGATCCGGCTGCATGGCTCTGTAAGTATCTGTTTATTTGATGAAACTAAATTTTATGAATGGCAATTATTAGTACAATAGAGTACAGAAGCGTTGCTGCTTAGTTTGGCCTAAAATTTGGCCGCAATTACCTTTTAATCGCATTATAATATATAAATTAAGTTTTTTTAATCGCATGTATATGTTGTTAAGTGAATCCAACGTCATTTAAAAGAAATTATGGGAGAAATAGAAATAGCAACGGTTGCCAGCTTACAGTCGGCCGCAATCTATGTGTTGCCAGCAGGCCGATCGCGCTAAATTGTAAGGCCAAAGTTATGTTTAGTTTCAACTCTTGTCCAACTCTGGTTCAGTTCCAGTTCAAATCCAACTTTACGCATTTTGGTATCGCGCTAAAGTTCAAACGTCAACCAAAGTTGAATCCAAACCTAACCATTGACTTAAGAGAACATGTAGTGATGTCCTGTTTTTTTCTTGAATCGTTACTATCGTAACAATTTTCTTTATGGCAATACGGACTTAATTTGCCATTTTAGGCAAAAATAGAGCCAAAATTCAAAGTTTAGTCTGCTAGTTCAACTCAATAACTTTGATTGTTCTTTGAACTTATTAAATTATTCTATTGTTCATTGTTATCATAAGTGTTGTATTGACGGCTTACGAGCACTTATATTATGAAACCAAATCATTGGCTTCTAATTTCGTTTGTTTACTTATGATGTTGATACAGTGCTAGTGTGTTTTAAAAGTAACAATTATCCAGACTCCAGTCACACGTCATTGATTCCTTGTGAAGTGAACACGATATTATTAAATCAAATATTAAAACAAAGTATTTCAAAATATTGTGATATGGAAGAGCGTCGCAGATGCACCACCGTCCGCCAGCTGGAACTTCTATTAGAGTTCCTAGAGCATCATCGGGATCTCGCTCTTGGAAGGGTGAGATCGAAAGAAGGTCGTGCAATTTCTGCACAACTATGGCGCGAATGCACCGAGATTTTAAACGCAGAAGGCCCTGCAAGGACAAGCAAAGAGTGGACCAAGGTATTTAAAACTTTTAATCATTAAAACATTACAGTAAGTTGTTGTATTAATTTTAAAATAATACTAATATAGATAAATACTCATATTTTAGGTATGGAATAATTTTAAGTGTACAGTTCGTGCAAAATTGTTAAATAGAAATGCAAACCAACAAGGCACTGGTGGAGGACCTAACACCACAATTAGCTTGACTCCATTGGAAGAAAAAGCAGCTTCCATCTTGGGAAGGGATTTGGGACCCATGCCTAATGTTCGACCAAACCAATTTGACTTAAATACTGTAAGTAAGAACCTTGAAAGTTCAAAAGTAATAAATTAAAAGTCATTTTAATTTTGTTATCTATTCTATATTTATGTAAAATTAGCTTAAAATTACACATAACAATCTAAAATCACAACTAAATAATTAATATACTTTACTATAATCATATTTAAGATTCATAAATGATCTTAATGAAATTTCAACATTGAAAATATAATTACACATTTAATCCTCCATCCTTCACTGTAGATATTTGCTATCTTGTTATTTTTTTTACTTTTATTTAGGTAAAGTTACTGATTTTTTCTGGATATTTCAGAATGATGACACAGTTGATGAAGTAGTAGTTGATGAAATGGTGCTTAATGAAAATAATACACCCCAAATTGATTCACAGTCAACAATGATGTAAGTACTACTATTATTAAAAAGTCATAAACTTTTTTATTTTATCTTGTTTGATTAAATATAATGTATTCTCAATTATAGGTTCAATGTGAATGAGGCGGAAAATCAAAGACATCTCTGCACACCTCCTTTACAAGAAACTCCTATTGTAGCAATATCCCCGAGTTTATCAGGACAAATCCCATCACGCATAAGTCAGTCCTGTAATGTTTGTAATAAATTTCGTTATAATTAATTTTATAATATATTGTGCCTAACAACATAAATTGTTTTTACAGACACAGCACCAAGAATAAGAGTACAACAAAGACGGCGTCAAAGAGTTGAACATAGATCTATACCAGCACCAGAAGAGCGTCCTTTTGCACAGGGTCAGTTATTAATGTTATTTTACCTTAAACAAATACATATGTAGTTATTGTTATTTTTATAAATAACTGCAAAACTAAAAAATTGATAACCTTAATTTTATATTTCAATTAATAAGGCATGAAAAATGTATCCTTTAAAATTAGTAATAATCACTACATAGTATAAAACAAAGTCGCTTTTTCTGTCATGTGTCATGTTGTATGTCCCTATGAACGCTCAAATCTTTAAAACTACGCAACGGATTTTGATGCGGTTTTTTTTAATAGATAGAGTAACTCATGAGGAAGGTTTTTATCAGCATTGCACCCGTGCGAAGCCGGGGAGGGTCGCTAGTATTAAATAAAATACTTTTTAAAGAATTTTAAATGTGGTTTATTATACTATTCAACCCACTTTACAGTGAGCGTGGTCACAGGTACTGATATACTATAATAAAACCGCGTTTAAAACTCTTTAAAAAGTATTTTATTTATTATGGAAAGTACTTGCGTTAAAACAAACAAGATTATACTATAGTAATAATAGTTTTATTAGTATGTGTACAATGATGTATATCTGGCAAAATGAAAAAATACATAATTACTAGAGGAATTTAATGTGTGATATTCATGTTTTAGCTAGCAGATCTGCATTAGATGAGTCGAGGCAAATGATTTTGAAAATAGAAACCTTACGGGCCGAGGCAGCTTTAAATAATTCTCAGGCATCATTAGCATTGGCAGATTCGGTGAAATTAATTGCACATAGTATTGATAAATTCACAGATAAGGTATGCTTTCACTCTTGATTGCAGTAAGCTTTTTCATAATAAAATTTTACTTGAACTGAGTAAATATTTTGTCATATTTTTAGTTAACGGTAATTAAAATTAATGTTACATTTTGTATTATGTATAAGACATTTATTCACTACATATTATTTTTGTGTTCCCAATAAATATTTAATTTTTCTTTTATTTTTGTCCATAGTTTTGCAAAAGTACAAGAGGAACACAAGAAGAAAACAATTGTTGAAATGAAAACAATTATTGTGAAAAAAATAAACTAATTAACAATATATAAATGTATTTAAATGTATATGGCCCTGTTTCCCCACAACCGCTGAAGCAGCGCTTGCTGGCGTGCGCGGCCAAGCTCTAAGTCGGAGAGAGCGCGGCGCACTCGCGGCTCTCGGCCGCTAGCGCCCTCGCACAGCTCGCGCTCCCTCCGCGCCTCTGCTTCAGTTAGTGCACTGAACTGCACATTAGCTTTATGTGCTATATTGTGCAACACACTGCATGCGTTTGTTATGCGAGCTGCCATCCGTGGTGTATAGTGAAGCTTTCTATCAACTAACAGGCACCTAGTAAACAAATATTGATTTGAAAAAACTTCTTTTGTCTACATGTTTTTGATAACAGATAATTATCACACATACATGGTATCATTGTATAGCAAAGATAGCAATTATTACAGTAATTTATCAAAATTATATAGACAGAAGGAAAATAAGTTTATTAATCCAATCAAAACAGGTGTACTCACCTAAAACGGGCCTTTAATACTCCTATACAACTCTCAACTGTATTTCTAGCAGTTGAATGCAAAGCTTGGTAATACTCCTCAGGTGAATTAGGCTCTGGGTTAGAGATAGGAGTCATCATAATTGATCTTAGAGGATACCCAGAATCTCCTAAAATCAAGGAATGTAAAATCATTAAAATATTTAAATAATTAACATAAAATGAATGACAACAATTATATTGAATTAATTAAATTTTTATTTTTGTAGCCTTTTGCACTTAACTTTCTAATACAATTTTAAAAAGTTAATATGTGCAATATACAAGTTATTGGAAACTATAATAGTAGGATACTATTTTATAATATTATGAGATGCATGTTGATTATGAATATGTAGGTAGTCATTTTATGGCATAAGGATTCTTTAAACAGTAATACTCACCCAAAAGATACAAATCCTCTCCAGAAACATGATGTAGTCTTTCTAAATAGGACTTCAGTGGATGGTTTGCCCATACAACACTATCATGAGTAGAGCCCGGATAACTGGGATCTACACTCATAATATTTAATTTGGAATTGCATATCTGAAAATAATAATTGAAGCTTAAGTTTGATATTACACAATTACCTATAAATATGAATATTATTATACTTACAATTTGAACATTTAAAGAATGATACCCTTTTCTATTAAAAAACCTTTCCTCATGTTCCATAGGACGTACAATGGCCACTTGAGTACCATCAACACAACCTACTATTCCGGGCATTTTGAACTGCCTATAAAATCTAAAACATATGATATTATAATTTAAACATTTAATTATAATGGGTATGACTATTTATTAGTTATTACATTTTTTATATTCTATCTGGTAAATACTCACTCTCTTTTGACATATTCCCTTTCATGTTGCTGAAATGGAAAAGATATGTATTTGTTGATGATACTGGGTACATTTAGAGCATTTGTCACTTGATATATTGCTTTGGATACACTTGACTGTGAGACGCAATGCTTCCTGCAGTCTCCCACAATCGTCTGGTACGATCCAGTAGCATAAAATGCCAATGCAACTAAAACCTATGAAAAGAAAGGAGGTTAATAGTTTTTAATAGAGTATTAAAAATACGTGAAAAATTACTTTATTCAAATCACTGAGTACTAACCTTTGTGTGTATATCTAAAGCATCAGACCGTAACGTGGGTGGCATGTGAGGTGTTATCTCTTCAATAAGGCTATGTGTTAGATCCTTCGACAGCCGATACCTCTTTATGAATTGACGATCAGTCATACCGAAAGCCGAATTTTTTATCCTCGAAATTAAGTTTGTACGCTTTGCTCGGCTCCGAGATTTTGCCATGTCAAATCCATAAGCCGATTCCAACAATATTATGTGTCCATTGTACATTTTGATTGAAAATTTAAAAAAATATACAAACAAATACACTCAAAGTTCCAACTCTGGTCGTCAAAAAGTAGCTCCGTAGGAACTTTGCATTTGACAGCAGTTAAGTAACGGTTACGATCCAACTATGGTCAAAGTAGCTGTCAAACTTTTAGCGCGATACGAAATGTGACAAAATGCCGTGATACGGTTACGGTTGGGTTCTGATCGAGTCGAAAATTTTTAGCGCGATTGGCCTGCAGGTGTAAACAGGGTATATTATTGTTCATTATTTACAGTTACGTGTTTTTGGTAAAATTATATATGAATTATTCTCTTAGACTAAAACAGAGGACAAACTTCAACTATTGTTAGACAGATGCTTAAATCAATGTCTGAGTAAATTTTTATAGTAAAACTGTAACTATTTACGTCCAATACAAATGGTAAAAAGACCGTATAAGGAATACTTGAGTTCCAAGTGGAACAAACCATAGGGCAGAGACACAAATGTGTAGGTCCAATACAAATGGTGAATCCACCGCACCGATCAATTTTAAAGCGGAATTGCTTCGGATGATACCGCTCCCTTATCTACGGATTTATGTATGCTCATAGATGTTTAAATTAAACTGATATTGAAATTGGTTTGACCATCTGAGAACGTATAAGAAAAGAAAGAAAGAAAAATATTTATTATGACACACACAATTACAAGTGAAAGAACATCAATCAACACATTTGCAAACAAATGGATACATAAAACACTTAAATTTTTGTGTATTAAAAAGGGATACCATTCAGGATATTTGCGGCATTAAAGCCTCATAACTGATTTTCAGTAGCTCCATTAATTTCAGGAAAAAGTTTGTCTACAACAGTTTCTGTAAATATTAAATTGAAATAACATTTATTTGTGTGAAAAAGTCAAGTCTACACGTAAATTGTAATGCCTCCCTGACCGATAGCAAGCGTGGCCAATCTCTACAGAGATCAGCTAGGTACGCAAGAGATATTGTAGTGCACAAGTATGTGCGCAAACACGGGTGCACTTTCTTTTTCTTCACTCTCATAATCCGACCGACGGTTTTTCGTTTTCTCTAAAGCACGAGACATTTACGGCTGTTTTCAATATTCTATCTATCGTTGTTTTGCTTACTAAAGTCAGGCAAATATATCTATTTGCACTTACATTGATTTCAATATGCTGTCGGATAGCCTTTGTATGACTTTTGACAATCAAATGTCATTTAATCTGAGTTTACAATCTATCCATAATCTTTAATACATTATTGAAAACGGCCGTTAGTTAAAAATGATATTTATTTATCCAATTACAAAATACAATTTAATCATGGTCAAAACAAATTCTCATATCTTAGAAATTTAAGTTCTGTAACAAATATTCTCAAATATACAATCTAGTTTCCAAATAGCTCATAAAAATAATAGTCTCCAGAATTCTATTAAACTCTTGTTTAAATTTTCTAATAAAAAATGCAAAATATAACGATATCGATCCCTGAGGTATGTTCAAAATCTTTGTCCTACGCTCCAGACAACATTTGAGCCCGCTAAATTATTCTGTGGTGCAATTCATAAGCTAATATTGATTTTATTCTTACAAAAAAAAGAAACGATACAACTATTAAATAAACTTATACTTGGGTAACTGAAGACTAAGTTAGGTTAGTAATGTACAAATAAGGACATTACATATAAAAATCGAGCATTAAGAAAGAAAAACATTTATTTCGACACACAATCTAGAAACATAAAATATAACAGTTACAAATTACACAATACACAAGAATAAAATCGAAGATAGATAAGATCAAATACAAGGAAGTAAAGAAATAAATTTTAAATAAAATACTTTTTAAAGGATTTTAAACGCGGTTTATTATACTAAAAGAAATACATATTAATTTTATCAGGGCGTCTGTGTGGGGCTGTGCAAATGTGTGTGTCGAAATGGGACACCACTCAGGAAATCTGTGACTTACAAATGGACTTATGAATTCCAATTTCTTATTTTAAACACGACAAAACAAAATATATAAAAAAAATATTGAGCCATCTCTTCCAGGCAACCACCCATCCAACAAAATATGTGATGTTTTGCAATTTAAACATAGTCGTGATAGTATCGTAATTTCAATATCAGCGAAATTCAGGTGGGTAGTTGAAAGCAGAGAAATCTTAAAATTGTCGTTCACATTTTAACCCGTCACAGCGCGCGGGACCCAACTTGGCCTGCACTCTGCATATGATAGCCCGTAAAGTAGCGAACAACTTGTAAAGATGCGCCACGATTGTTATTACACATGATTAAAACTTTGGAAAAGTGTGTTGACGCTGTATACTTGGCGCGAAGTTTGCGAGCGTTTATGTTTTTGTTGGGTTTCCTTTTTAATGGTTGTATAATCTTCCAGATTTATGCAACGGCTTGAATATGCTTTTGTGCGAACTGTATTTTTGACGTCTCTTGTCTATTCTAAAATTATAATGAGGAAATATTAGTTTGTAAACTCCGAAAAGACTGGACTTGAAAAATATTGGTTAAATCTCATGACTTTAAACTAACAATCATAAAATATATTTAAATATAATAAACGAGATATTATTTATATCATTTTTAAAGTTACAGTTAGTGTAGTTTAACCGGAGGAATGTTACTCGTCGATATTGTCATATTTATAAATAATTTATTGAATTGAACTATCTATCTATTTTATTGCGCAAATTATCGCAATAAAATAGATACATTACAAACAATAAAAGGAAAATTTAAAATCAATATTTGCATCACAAGCAGTCTATTGCAAGCGGCAATTTTTACCAGGCAATGCATACAATTTAATGAATTACGAAGTAGTTGATGTATGTAAAAACCCTCACCAGCAAGCTCAGGTCACTTAGACCCCACCTAGGCGTAAAGTTCATCAGTCTCTGACAGTAATATCGTTACAGCTCAATCAGGCCCCATTGACGACACGACGTAAGCGCAACTCGATTACTTACATTATTCTCGCCTGCGGGGTGCGTTGTAACGTGTAGGGTGTTGTAGGGTTAAGAATTGTTGCGTCTCATGAAATCGATACCCCATACGTATTGGTTTCTCTCGTATAGGATTAATGTTTTGACATCCACTTCGTTGATTGAATTTTTATTTTCCTGAGTGGCGACGGGTTAGAATACATGTTTGGCCAACCCATTTCTACCGTAGGTGGTAAGATGCTACATAGGGCAATTCTGCTGCATAACATATTCGTAGAAGTTTTTAAGTTAGCTGACCGTTTTCGTATAGAACTTTTTTTAAAGCACAGACTATCCATTTTTTTTTATTATGACATATATTGGATTGTTTTGATAGATTAACTTACCTATCATCTTCAAAGATATACTTCACTCATTACAGGACACCTTGTATAATAAAAAAGCACCTAGACCATTTCTGCATTTAATTTTTTTTTAATTATTATCTATACTAATATTATAAAGCTGAAGAATTTGTTTGTTTGTTTGTTTGAACGCGCTAATCTCAGAAACTACTGGTCCGATTTGAAAAATTCTTTTAGTGTTAGATAGCCCATTTATCGAGGAAGGCTATAGGCTATATATCATCCCGATATTCCCACGGGAGCGAAGCCCTGCTGCGCAGCTAGTGTTTAATATACGGCAAATAATTTCATTATTCTCTTTCACTAAAATTATCAAATTTCACATCCAAAACATTCCATCAGCATATCAGATTGCGGGTCCCATTTGCATTTATGATGGCATCTAAATTTTGCTAACACAACTACATTAAGGCCTCGTCAGATTTGTCAACATGCCAACAACTTGCATAAGCGTAAGTGGCTAATGTTTTAAGACCTTCGGTTCCATTGGTGTTGCTATACGCACGTGTGAGTGTATGATACCTAACAATAGTACAATTTTAATATACTTATGACGTCACTTAATTTTTTAATATAATATATGTATCTAATTTGTAGAGGGCAAACACATTTTTTATTTAAAATAAATAAATATTAACGGATATTTACTACGCCTCCTAGTTTCAGACTAAGCAAAGCGTGTTATAGAAACTAGATGACTGTTAGACATACCTTTTTTAAATATATATATACTTTATATAGAAAAACACTCAGATAACAAAAAATTAGAATGTTCATCACATTATAAATTTTTACTCTTGGGAATCGAACCCACACCCTCCGGCGCAATAGACCATTACCACATCGACTGCGCTAAATGCAAAATAAACTAGTTTACACGTCCCGATTATTTTTAATTATTATTTTAAATCTGTCAACAAAAATTACTAGGCACTTTAAAAAAATCATCTTATTCAAATAAACTTCTTACAATCTCACATTGTCATTTTAAAATCTACCAGTTTGAAAAGTTGCTTAACTCATATTAAACCGTCGTTACCAAAGTTCTTCTTAAGCTGGTTACATTATGTATTCCTTGGGTCAATATAAACCAAGAGTAATTTAGGGATCGCTAAATAGAGGGTCCCGTTAATATTCAGAGGAAGGGACAATATTTTGTAACTCGATAGGCGAAGGGTTGAAACAAAGGGAATTCTTGATTTGAATTTGTGACTATTGAGGGTAGGATTTAAAAATCAAATGATTTTAAGTAGGATTTTCAGTTTATAATATGATGATAATTATATAAATTTTCCATAAATGTATTTCTTTTTTATTAAAAGGACTTTATCAAAATTTTATCATGTCGCCCTTCCATAAATGTTGTGTTATTAAAATCAGTAAATTGGTAATCTAAATTGGTGATCCAAACGCAAACGTTATTATTAAAATAAAGTACATCTTGAAAGCATTCGATTTTTTATTTAATATTATTTCAAATATGATCATTGGTTCACACTCAAAAGAAACTAATCCTACTAATATTATAAATGCGTAAGTTAATGAGAATGTATGTATGTAACTCTTTTATTGAAAACTACTGAACCAATGGTGGTGAAAATAACATAATATAGGCTTCTTCTAATCCCAAAACTCCCACGGGATCAGAAGTTACATACGTGGGTGGTACCACAGAGCGTGACTAGTATAGTATATTTTCAAGAAAACCAATATAAAAGTAGGCCTTTTAGGAACTTAAAAAGACACCAACATCCCTTAAAAGTCTATTAATAATCACTTTCGCAATTTCAAATCGTCCAAGTTCGAAAACTTTGTATAAACAGCGTTTCTTCGATAATTATCGATTTCCAAACTTTGCCCTTTTCGCTAAATGTCCATCAAGTTACCAACTCATTAGTTACGAAACACGCTGTTACTTGTTTTAAACTTACAATTTTAATGGAAGACTTTAGGTGACATAGGAAATTCTGTGAGACGATGCACAAACTGTCATCGGAAATGACACTATTAAATTAAAAAAGCCTCGCCGACCCTTTTCTTTATTTTTTGCGTATTTGGGTACATGTTCTGAATACACTGTAAAAAATGAAACGTTATGGCTATATAGCTACTAGTGATAAGCTAAGCCATTTGG
>LQNK01001113.1:227780-270964 GCA_001586405.1 Phoebis sennae | reverse complement strand
GCTCAGGTGGCTAAGGCTTGAGGTGGCGTCGAAAATTCTTTGTGACGATGCACAAAATGTCATCGTTAATGACACAATATTTTTGAGCAAATACGATTCATTTCACATATATATTGATCGTACTGTATATTCAACGTTGATGCAATGGTTTTCATAACCTCTATTTACGAGAGGGTTTATATTCGATCGCTGCATTTATAAAATTAGTGTGTGTGTTATTATTGTATTATCTATATTTTAATACGTGATGTAAAAACTTTGGACCTCTTTTTACGAAACGAGCGGACGCAGGAGCATAAAATTTGGCACACCTATAGATTAAATTTAAATTTATTATGGTCGAATTTCGATTACTGGGTGACCACTAGTGATAGTAATACTAACTAGTTATTGTAATGTATAAAACTTAGCAGTATGAACTAAATGTCTTGCCGCTATAATTAGTAACGTTCGGAAACATTTTATTAACAATTTGTGATGGGAATATCTAAAATTACCTAAGTTTCATTGAAAACCTTGTATAAACAGCGTTTCTTCGATAAATATCGATTTCCAAACTTTGCCCTTTTCGCTAAATGTCCATCAGGTTACCGACTCATTAGTTACGAAACACGCTGTTCCTTATTTTAAACTTACAATTTTAATGGAAGACTTTAGGTGACGTCGATAATTCCGTGTGGCGATGCATAAGGCGCCATAAAATATTTTATTTTATACATTTTAGTAATTTTACAGGAATATACAAAGAGGAAATCGATAAACTCATACAGAAAGGGCGAGTCACTAGTTATTTTAAGTTTATTTGTTACTAGCTTTCTGCCCGCGGCTTCGCCCGCGTGGGCTACAAAATTCTGTACTTTTTGGATTTTCGAAGTAGAGGTGGTATGGCAATTCTTATTAAGATTTAGAAACGTACGTTTGTAAATACATCTCGTCAAAGGCTTAAGTTCGAAATATATCCTAAATTCAATATAACAAAACTGTCACTGTTCATGTTCACATAATTCTAATAATTTTTAACCGACTTACAAAAAAAGGAGGAGGTTATCAATTCGACCGTATTTTTTTTTTTTTTTTTTTTTGTATGTTACCGCATATCTCCGGCGTTTATGGACCGATTTGAAAAATTTTTTTTGCATTCGAAAGAGTAAAGTTCATGTGTGGTCCCATAGAAATTTGGTTCAAGTCTGATCATCCATGTGGAAGATATTCCAGGGAACTCCTCGAAAATCAACGGAAAAAGCTCTGCGGTTAAGGTTTAATGATGTATAATATCAACTGAATTGTGACTAGATGATGTGATTACCCTTCACAGGACACTAAAAAGGATAAAATAAAAATTTTTGCCAAAAAATAGAAACCGACTTCCTCGCTCTAAAAAGTAAAAAATAACTTTTATTTCATTTTTGTTGAAATCTATACAAAGTTGGTGCAAAATCTTGTTAAATTGAAAATAGATAAGGCACCGACTTTGTATAGATTTCAACAAAAATGAAATAAAAGTTATTTTTTACTTTTTAGAGCGAGGAAGTCGGTTTCTATTTTTTGGCAAAAATTTTTATATTTTTAATTTTCTTGCAAAATATTTACATTTTGGAAATCTGTCGTATACTCTCAGGATGTAAGCGTTGATGTTAGCATGCATTTAACGCATATTTGCTTATGGACGCAAATAATATCTTCTGCATGTTGGTTAGTCTTTGTTGTAATTGGCCGCCATGATCGTAATCTACTTTGGAGATCAAGAGAAGGCAACAATTATCATTGAAAAATGCTGTGCAAATACATTTTAATGTACCCACGCGCATAGATGATGTGTTTTGATGGACCACTTTGAACCCTCATATCTTTTTTATTTGTTAACCGATTTGAATAAAACAAACACTGAAACCTCCGGGGGATTTGCCAAAATCCATAATAGAAAACCGCATGTAAATCGGTTAAACCGTTTCGAAGTTCAGTGCGTACAAACGCCCGACAAACAGACAAACCGACAAACAGACAAACAGACAAAAATTCTAAAAGTCATTGTTTTGAGTTTAGAATCATAAATGAAACACGAAACACTATTTTTTTTTAAATAGTAAATGTACAGACACGGCTAGTCTATGATTTTATTATATGTATAGATATAGACTAGATGTTACGCGCGGTATCGCTCCCATAGAGAAATGTTATAATTATAAATAACTACTTGTGTACTAACTATATATAATGTTATTATTACAAATAATAACGTGTTCCATACACTTAGTGAATATGTAATTTTCCAAGAGTGAAACAATTTTTGAAATCGGTCGAGTAGCTTTTGTGTTAACGTTACAAACATACATACAAAAATCAGATCTCTTTGTAATATAAGCATAGATAAAATTATCTATTCATAAACTTTGCAAGAGCAACTGGCTCAACTTTGAAGTTAACTCAAGATTGTTGAAAACAATTTATTGTTTTGCAAACAAACAACGTTGTAAGCATTGTTTTGGAATTTAAAAGGGCTGGAATTCATTAGTTAATTGCACTTAACGGATATCTTTTGATGATATTGATGTCTTGGCAGTGATACTAATTGCTCGCTTCGAACTAGACCGCGCGCTGTAATATATAAAATATCATTTGATGACACCTACATTTATATTAAACTTGCATATTAAACCCCCTATCTTTGTAACCCCCAACTGGTTTCGCTCATCTTCAAACTTAAGTTTATCTTGTCTCTAAACTATTGGCCTACGAAATTATATCAAAATTGGATTAACGCTATTAGTGATTTATAATTTTTGTCGATTATACTTCCATGCAAACATACAGTCGCTGGGCCAGAAAAGATCGTAAACTATGGGTATTTTAATAGTGAAGGCAGAGCATTTGGAACGTATGGAGTCCTCCTAGAAAATAACATTATCATAAGAGTGTTACTCTTTGTTGGTTGGATTAATCCTCTTCTTATCCCTTCCCCTTCCTTCAAGCTGGCAGGCATCTGCGAAACTTTGATGTTGCAGATGTTCATGGGCTATGGTCAGGCGCTTTATATCACGGGAACCACATGAAACGTATAAAAAAAGTATGCCATTACGTGTTATAACATAAAAATGCAAGTCTTTCGGACATGCTGCTTCCAATTCTTCACAAACCATGAATTTCCCAATCTCTTTAATTGTCCAAAAGTAACATGATTTTGACGAATAATATCAAAAATGTGAATCATTATACCTCATTTATCAATCCTCAACTTTACCCTCCGTGCAAGATTTTATTTCAAATTTAATATTACAAAAGTAATTTCTGAGGTGCAAATGTTATCTTTTGACGACAGTAAATCTGGATCACTGAGCATCATAAATTGAGTATTCCCTTTATAAGGGACTAGAATTTATAAAATTTGGAGCGGATATTTGTTGGTATAAATTGTGGACACCACAGACTATCAAATCTGACATCAAATTTTTACTCAACACTTAACTTGAAATAAATATTTCTCTTCTTTCGTATTCTGATATTTCCATTAGTAGGCAATACATGTATAATTAAGAATGTTAAAAAAATATATAAAACTAATAAGAATTACGGCCCCAGTAATATAAAACATTGGGCAAGGTCTAAATTTTTGAAAAAACTACAAAATCCTCAATATCTCAAAAACAGTGATATTTTCGTATGACATATATTGGTTTTTTTGATAAATTATTAGCTCAGCTATCATCCCCCAAGTGATGCTTCACTCATTTAGGACACCCTGTAGATATAAATCACATATCCAGCAGGAACAATTACAAGTTTTATCTCCCGTAATAATAAAAAAATACCTTATCTATTGAATTTATACATTTTTCCTCCCTCTGGCGAGTCACGCCGATCCCCATTCAACTAAAATCATCCTATTATAGAGGGGAAAATTCCGTAATTCTCACCCCTCACGACAAGAGATTACTTTTGTACCGAGGCTCTCTGTCCTTAAGTGTATTTTTAGTTGGAAGAAATAAAATTAAATGCATGTCATAATTTAATGGTTTTGTTCGTTAATTTTTGCCTACAACTTTACAATTGGAATTTGAGTTTAAATGTTATACACTAGTTGAGCTTCGCGGTTTTACCCGCATTATAATTAAACAAACAAGCACACTCCCGCCGACAAACTGTTACTCAGTTTGGTGAGTTTTTTGTATGTATGTTACTTTTGATACAATAAATATTTATTTCATTTCATTATTCATTTCACATATCCCGTTCCCGTAGGATTTTCGGGATAAAACCTATCTTATTTCATTCCTGGGGTTTCAAAGAATTTCTGTACAAAATTTCATCCAAATCGGTCCAATAGTTTTGGAGCCCATTCAATTAAAATAGGTATACCTCTTTATAATATTTTAATTTCATTTTAATTTCCTCTTTGTATAATAACAGTGTGAGTTAGTTGTTTTTATTAATCAGAATACCTGTAAGCGATGAATATATTATGTTCAATCCATATATAGCGTAAAACATGATTCTATTCAACACTACATACATAAACACCTCGAGCAAGAAGCAAGCCGTTTATTTTACTTTAGAATGGTTATAGTAAACATGTTAATAGATTGCTATCTGTACTAATACTAGTGGCTCACCCTGAGCTAAACCACACGTTGTAACGTATAAACCAAACCCTTTCATTTGATAACACACTGTGCTACTTTTGTATTAGACTCGCGCATTTGACATCCCCCTCCCCCTCCTCCTAACTGAAGAAGAACGATCGTCTTCTTATTCAAGATAGTTTCTATCTAAACTTTTCGCCTACAAAATTTGACCAAGATAGGATTGACGATACTCCAGTTACAGTCACACAAATATTTAAAAAAAACACTGCCCAGCCATTTTGACTCTGAGACTTCGCTTCGCTCAATTATAAAGCGGAAAAGTTTGTTTGTTTAAACGCGCTAAACGTTGAAAATTCCAGATAAGTTTTAGAATAGAATAGAAAATATTTTTATTCATCTAATCTTTTCAAAAACTACTTATCAATAGTCATTGTTTAAGTTATTACCGGTTCTGAAAATACATTTTTTGAATTACTTCCGATTATAGTAGGCAGACCTGCACGAATTCCAAATTGCTGACTGGTGGAAAGTGGCACAAAACCGGGACCAATGGCGTCCTCTTGTATCGGAGGCCACGGTAAGTAAGTAAGTATGGTAGGCAATTCATCTACGAAGACGCGCCCCGCTATTTTTCTCAATCGTTGACATTTATATTTGCAAGCTTCAGCTTGTGTCACGTTTTATAGGTACATACTCAATACCCATGTGTGCACATGCACACTAAAACAAATAGACTAATGAGTCTTATCACAATACTTTGCAAACATAGTAAAATATTTCAATAGTATAGTCTTGTGTTTGTTTTAATAATGTATAATAAACCGCGTTTAAAATCCGTTAAAAAGTATTTTATTTAAAATACTTCAAATTCAAAAATTTGTGGGGTGCGTCTTCGTGGATGGCACTATCTATAAAGGTTATGGTTAGTTACGTAGGTGAAACCGCGGCGCACAGCTAGTGATAAAGTTCGATAGGATAAAGGCGACTCGGAATTTATTAGGCCGAACAATGGTGTTGCTATAATTCCAACGGCGTCTGCTTTAACGCGCTTAGACGTAACTTTATTCTTGTTTATCGCTTTTGTAAGACAAAAGCCTCACTTTTTACACTCAATATATCTCGTATTGGAAATTAAATCAGACTCATGTGTTTTATTTGACTGAGGAAAGCGCGGTCTCAGAGTCGAGATGACACGGCGATTGTGTTTTGTATGTAAGTATGAAAGAGTCCGACGGTAACTCGAGTAACAATTATCCTATTTTAAAACAATACTAATTATATTAAATGGGACCCTGCAATCACGATATTTGAGTGGTGGTTTGTAACTTGGCGTTTAAATTAAGCCTTATTGTGTTTTAATTAAGGACTTGTCATTTGGAACACATTGTGAAATGACTGTATGTCGACCCGATTGTCACAGTGTATACAGCAATAGTAGTAGTATTACGCAGGAGGGTGAGTTCGATCCCCACGAGTAGAAAATTATGATGTGATAAACATTGTAGTTTTCTACTGCCTGGGTCATTTATCTATAATATCTATAGTATTTACAAAAAAAGTATGTTTAACTATGTCTATCAGTTATCTGGCTTTGCTTAGTTTGGGACTAGATGGCGTTGTGTTAAATGTCCAGGAATATTTATTTATTATTTTTTACTACTACTAGATGTAAGACCATATGTGTCTTCTCACCTATTTTGTCAAGTTAATATCGATGTTAACTAAAATCCAAAATCCATAACGGATTCTCGGATATCTCGTATCCAGTGATTAAAATACATTCAGCGGGCGTGACCGCAAGTCAATTACTGTGAAAACGAAAACAATTGTGCGACTGTCCGCGCAGTTCGTTCGTTAAATAAAGATTGGTTTGTTCGTTAAAAAGATTGGTGCGTATTGATGGGTTTTTCGGTACGGTTATTAAATTTGAGGGTAGTTGTTTATTGTGATTGGGTTATTGGGTATTGTCTTTTGTAAAGTCATTAATTATATTTCAAGTTATTTTAGTTGCTTATTGAATTGCGTATATGCCCCTGACAAACTTGACTGCCCCTGACATGTTGACTTGAAAAACGTTTTCGCCTTCTCCAATTTTATTTGCCATAATTATTGTTATTTAGCTGTGCCCCGCGAGTCTCCGATTTCAAACAATCTCTGTACAAAATTTCATCCAAATCGGTTCAGGCGTAAAGATACGACGGACAATCAGAGCTACTTTCGTATTTATAACATTAGTTAGGATTATTTAACTATATTAAATCCCTACTACTATCTTTAGTTCTAATATTATAATTTTGACAAGATTCAATATAAGAAATAATACAAGCGTAAATAACGCACCCTGTTCTAACCATCCTCATATTTTCATGATTAATTTCAAATGTACATACTCATACATTACAAAATGCAGAATGTAATCCACTTTTCATATTTATTAAATTCCTCATTCTTTTCATAAAATCTCCTCCCATTTACAGCAGCTCGTGTGTGCTTTACATTCAATTTATATCACCCAAAATGACATGCATTACACTGACATCCCACAGACTACGAAAATTGCACCGAAAATTGAGCGCAGTAAATAAATCTTGTATGATAATGCTGGTTAGTCTCATGGTCTGTGGCGCGCAATTTTGTCACAGTCAAAAGTGCTTTTAAATTATTTAATAAAACCGGGAGAAGATAGAATGTTACGATGTCGTTTGCGTTTTATGTTTCTTGGATTGTTTTAGATGACATATCTACATTCTTTAGTTATAAAATTATAATATACTAGCTGATACGCGCAGCTTCGAGCTATAATATATAAAATATAGCCTATGTTACTCGTGAATAATGTAGCTTTCGAATGGTGAAGGAATTTTTAAATTCTGTCCAGTAGTTTTTGAGCTTATTCATTACAACCAAACAAACAAAATTTTCCTTTTTATAATATTAGTGTAGATATAAATATTCAGGGACATTGAATACTACGCCATCTTTTCCCAAACTATGCAAAGCTTATGCAAACTAGATAGACATACTTAAACGTACTTTTTTTGGAATGTACTGCTTATAGTATGCTTTACATCTTGCTACAATCAATAGGAACAGAGCAGTGAAGGGAAATGTTGGGAAAACGGGAAAAGATCCTCCTTTTTTAACCGACTTTCAAAAAAAAAGACGAGGTTATCAATTCGACCGTACTTTTTTATGTATGTTACCGCACATCTCCGGCGTTTATGGATCGATTTGGAAAATTCTAGATTATTCTAGTAGACTTCAAGTGTGGTCCCATAGAAATTTGGTCCAAGTCTGATCATCCATGTGGAAGATATTCCAGGAAACTCCTCGGAAATCAACGGAATAAGCTCTGTGGTTAAGGTATAATGATGTATATAATATCAATTGAATTGTGACTAGATGATGTGATTACCCTTCATATGACACTAAAAAGGGTTAAATAAAAATTTTTGCCAAAAAATAGAACCGACTTCCTCACTCTAAAATGAAAAAAAATTTAAGCTTCCGTCGCGTGTACAATCTTAATGGTTAAAGGTACACATAAATCATAAAAGGGTTGACGAAAGTCTCTCACTGTGCGCGCTCCTCCACAAAAACACAATTTTGTAGTCTACGCGAGTGAATCCGTGGGAGTAAAGCTAGTAATTTATAAATTATAATGTATCAAGTTATAAGAATGTTGTCAAGCACTAGAGCCCATGGCTACATTAATGCAAAATGCTTACAATACATCATTACCCGCATTGGAAACAAAAAGTTGGATGATAAAATAGCATAGGTATAAAACTACTAGACCTACTTTCATTTAAATTTCATACAGAACAACGTTTAAAAAAAGGATGAGCGTGAGAAATAAAAACGAAACTGAAAATAGGAAATAATAAATGAAAAATTTACATAATTTTTGTTACGAGAAAAAAAATACACCCGGGGTAGCCATTTAAAAATTTAGAGATATTTTATTACTTTAATTAAATCAAAAAATCTAGGTATTCATATTTATGTTAAAATTAAAAATATCTATGGTAGCTCCCAACGGTTTTTTCGAAAGTCAGATTTTCTAAAATTACTTTATCCTTTATTTAATTACACTTTTAGTTCTCACTGTCGTGGGTTTTAGAAAAAAATTGTTTTTTATTTCCAACTTTTAAAAAAGACATACATACTTATACTAACTGCAGTCCAATCAGACCAGTGGTTTTGGAGAAAAATCGTACCGTTGTTCACACAAATTACTATCTCCATTATTTAGTTGATGTTTTACTTTTGTGAAAGTTGTAATTTCCTTTAATTAAAGAAACACAATTAGTTGGTAAGCAATATTTTGTAGAATGTAATGTGTATTTTTTGTTGGAAATTATAATAAAAATAATAAAAAAAATAAATAAAATACTATCGCGGGTAAAAAATATTTATTAAAATTTAAACTAGATTGTTGTTATGATGCAGTTCTGATAGTCTTTGACAGAAAGGCAGTTTCAATGAGAAAAGAAAAAAAAAGTATATTCTATGCTAAACAATATCCATATATTTTTGTAACATCTAGTTTTTGTATATCTTTGTATAATAAAGCTAATGATCGACGTGCCTGCAAACACAGCCGTTAACATTAACTCACATAATGACTTTATTACCGACTACAGAATAAGGGCCAGGCAACACTGAGAACTATTATATTCACCGAGTATTACAATATAGTATAAAAGTATTTTATTAAGCTATTATTATTGTAAAAATTACACTTACGACTTTCTTAAATTTTTCCCTGTCTCTTTTTGGTGCCTTGCATAATTTTTTCTTGCCTATCCTGTGCCCGAAGGTTGTCTGGTAGAGATTAATCATGGCATTAAGACCGCCTTTAATATCGTTTCTTTTGTATTATGTTGTTATGTTTATTATTTCTTTTTATGTACAATAAATAATAACCGCTAAAATGTTTTTGTTTATGGTAAACTTTGTTGTAATTCACAATTTGGGATAACAGTGATGAAAAAAATATATTAATAATATGTTTTTATAAAAATCAATACAACATTGCTATGGTAAAAAAAGTTATTTTGTACTTTTATCTTTTGTAATAAAAAAGTTTTTATTTTACAGTTTTTGTGACACCTTTTTTATTTCACGTGCTATATGCATACATATGTAGCAATATTTTTTTTTAAACATAAATTTGTACAATAATGCCCGATTTCAGAGTATTTTAGTTAAACTATCAGTAGTTTTGGATACATTAAAGTTATCTGTCACACAAATTTCCGACGAAATTTGACAATGCGTTGCTCAGAAACGCAATTGTCTCAGTTACCGGACGTTTAGCGCTATCGAATAGATAAACTAACGTTAAACTGCCTCAAACCGGGCATTATTCGCTGATTAACTGTTAAACTTATAAATAAACCCACCTTCAATTATCATAAAATATTTAGTTCCCTTCCAATTATTTACTTTGTTGCGATCATATACATAATGATACTTATATAGCCTATAGACACTGAGAATCCACTCGGATGGTTCTTATGTAATTTGACGACCCGATTTTCGTAGTGGATACAGCAATGGTCTATTGCGCCGGAGGGTGTGGGCTCAATCCCCACGAGAAGAAAATTATTAAGTGATGAACATTGTAATTTTAACTACACGGAAAAAAACTGACGCAAAATCAAATTTCTACATTTTCGTATAGAATATATATTTTTATAAATATTATTATGTTATCACCCCAGCTACTAACAGTAAACACTCTTGTTTATCAGAGCGTAACGGTATAGTAACAAAAATGTTTGATCAATAACCATTCACGTACACAATGTAACCCAGAAACCAATACCCTTTTACAATCATAACATACTTTAACCATTACCGATAAACACTGTTCGCCAAAAAGTCCTAAAAAATAGTTTGTAGATTTTTCAACCGACTTCCCAAAAACTAAGAGATTATCAATTAATATGTCTTCAAAAACCTACAACGCATTAATTTGTGAAACGTCTGAACTGATTGGAGAAGCGACACAAGCTGACGAAGCGGTCTTCGAAACTGGTGCAGCAGAGAAGTCAACCTTCTATCCTCTACTATCAGAACTTCGAGTGAGGTATACCGTCCTAATCTCCAGGCTTGATGCGGTATACGACCAGCTGGTTCAGCCTCAGAAGCGGTTGATTGTTAGAAGGCTGTTGGAAGCTTGCTTGGGGAGGTTACTGGAGATTAAATATGATTGGGTGGAACTTAATTTATCAGATTATACGTATGATGATGATGAGGTAAGTTCTTACTTTTAACTGTGATTGATTAAAATTATGCAAATTAATGACAACGCTCAACATAAATTCGGAGTTGAAATTAACATTGTTCTATGAGACTTTTTTTTAATCTTTATTGAAGAGCTTAATCCGTAACTGATGATGTCGCTCAAATACACATACATCTAAGTACAGTTTTTATCTCTCAAAGTAACTTAGTAACTAACTTAACATTTTAAATTACAATTTATTTTTAAATGCAATTAAATACAATTGTTTAAGCAATTTTGTATCATCTGAGTAAGGGTCTGCCAAAATTATATTTATGTCCGAAGAAAATTTTAGAATTTGTCGACACTTGTCGGTACGAAAGGATTCGTTGCAGACACATTCCATCAGAACATGCAACAGATTCTATGCGACTTAATTTAGAGAGAGTCCAGTTAAATTTACAGAAAACTTCGTTTTTTTTAAATCAAAACAAACATTTCAATATTTCAAATTACGTAGTAGTTAATAGCGAAATAGTAAGCCAAATGTATTTTGTGTACGGCACGGCAAAATGTTCCACGAATACAAGAATGACTCAAACTTTCAATAGAATTACTTACAGGCCCTAAAAAGACTTCAAGTTACTCCACTAGAAGCAGAACCATGCGTCCCCCAATACTTTGTTCGGGAGAGACAATCAGAAGTGGACGGTCGACGCCAATTCATCACAGATGTCCTCAGAAAGCTTGGCCATGAACCAACGAAGCCAAGACCACTGGTACTCACTGAACAACAAGCTATTGTTATTATTCAGAGTCATGAAAGAGCAAGACAAGGTCGGCTAAGGTAAAAGATATTATTCATAATAATTTATGAATTAGTCCATACGAAAACTATTTTTAGAATAAGGTATAAAATAAGACATAGGGTTGACGAAGTTATGAAAACATAACAACTATATTGTTTACATAATATTGCATTTAGCTACCTATAATTCGCTACCTAAGAATCAAAATTTATTTATATTTTACCAAAATTTAAGTAGCATTATAATAATTGTATTTTAAAAATCTCGTATTTGGTATTCGTAAACCAAATTGAATCAAATTACAGAGGCCAGTTTATGAAAGAAATACGTCTTCTCAAAGAAAAAGGAAGGGATCAAAGGGGAGAAATGTCTTCCACAGCTGCTACAGCTATCCAAAGAGTGTGGAGGGGATTCATCGCGAGACGGGCTACTAAGAAAAGGAAGCTCCAGGAACAGCTTCTCATTGGCATGGAAATGCTGCCATATGTGGAGTCTAAAGAAATCAAGAGGGCTGAAGAGGTAATGAATACGTCGCAACAGTTATTATAAACAAAAAGCATTACTGACTTCCCTTTTCTAAATAGAATCAGTACTTTAATATATTTGATATATTTAGGAAGTTTTGCCCTGATATAAAAAGATGATATATTTACTTAATGTCCCGAAGCGTTAAAACCTGATTAGCTGTATGTCCTCATTTTCGGAAGTCGATTGATAATAATAATAATACATGATTAATAAATTTTAGGTAAAACAAAGTAGACGGCAATTGCAACAGCAAAATGAGAAAGATTATCAAGAATCGTTAGAGAAGGTTGAGGAACAATTACGAGCTAAGCATGCAGCTAAGATTACTGAGAGAATCAGTGATGAATTGAGACGGTGGATTACAGAGTATTACGAGAGGACAACAAGACTGCCAGAGTTCCCTTCAGAAGACGCTGGTGGTAGTCGAGCTATGTTTAGTAGACAAGGTATAATTTATATTAATATCTATTATAAGACATGATTGGCAAGATGAAAATGAGCAATATTAGTGCTCACAGGCTTTATTTTCCATTATATTAACATGAACATTGAAACATTGTTCAATAAAGATTTATTATTATTAAGTACTCCGGAGGGGTCGAACGACCGGAGCCTAAGACGACTTATTATTTTTATTATAGCGCGCCAAAAGCTGAACTTACCAAAACACGAATACTTTTTGGACTTGATGATTGATATTCTAATATTTTATAAAGTCGACAGATGAAAAAATTAGCGATGCCATTCTTTTAAAAGTTAAATTAGACATTTTCAACATACAATAGTACTTACTTTTTTTTAAAAAACAGGTACAGGCGTTGATAGTGAACTCAGCAAGTTATCGCCAATATCCTCAAAAGACTCAAAGAAGAGTAAAGACAGTAAGGAAAAGAAAAGCAACAAAGGCGATGAAAATAAAAACAAAGATAAGGAAGAAGTGGAAGATCTTTACATGTTTAAATGTACCACGTCATCTTTTCTACAAGAAATTATTAATACTAATGAAGAGTAAGTAGATTACTGTCTTATGATGGCTTCAAATAAAAATAGCCCAATTAAAAGAAGGAGCCCAGCATTGTACGATTAGGCCAAGCTCATATCAATGAAATTTCCAATCCTCCTCCCCAGCAGAAGATCGGAGTGACACAGTATTATACTGCGTTCCATCCCGTCCTGTTCTACTCCTCTCTCAATTTCTTATCATTATCCTTCAAGCCAGCATTGTAACTGCGACACTTTGTGTTTGCGGGTATTCATGGGCTGCGATGAGTCCATTAAACATCAGGTGAGCCACATGCTTGCCTGCTAAAGAATCACGTTGGAAAAGCTAAAATTCAAACAAACATACTTTTTAATAAAAATACTAATAATTTTAGATATGAAGATATATGGAAATATAGAGATGACGACGATGACCTACATGAAAAATATGATATTGAGATGATTGAACGTGAAAAAATGGCGAAGATTGAGCAACAAATAAGAAACTCTGTTGACGAAGTGATGAGAACGGAATTAGATTTGCTACAAGCTGCATTTGACAGAGATAGGGCTCATAAAGGCAAGAAGGCTAAGAAGCCACAAAAGAAGGTATTTAAACATAAAATTTCTAATAATACAACCAATTTCAAGGCGAAATCAGTAAAACAAGGTCATATATTATTACACTCTCGAAGTTTTCTTTGTATTTCCGATTATTATAAGATTTCTTATTATTTTATTGTATATTTCTGCCACTTCAAAAAATATACATAATATATTGCACAACTTTTTATTATAGGTTCGCCGTGGTGGTAAAAAGAATAAGAAAAAGAAAGAGAAAGATCTAACACCAGATAGAACTACAGAATCACTGTTTGAAGAATTGGTGACTAACGGAATAATCCGACCATATCCAATAGTTAGTATAAACGATTATATTGGAGAAAAGAATTTTGTGGGATCTCAGTGGAGGTGCGAGGGAAGGGAACCGGAACCATGTTTGGGAGATATACGGCAACTATTGAAGGAATACTGTATTTTACCACTTGGTTCTGAATACGTAAGAATACATGCTCCTCTAATTAGATCGATTTTGATTTCAGGTATTTTTTTGTTTGTTTAACATATGCTTCAGATCAACATGATATTTATTTTCTGCAATTTTTATTTTATTATAAAAGGTTTGATTATAAATAATCAACAATTTTTAAATCATCAAAAATTGCTAGCATGAGCTTAAACAATCTATACCTTTGTAGTCAATTATCAAAATTCTAGGTCCATCTGGTAGTGGAAAGAAGATGCTAGTAAATGCTATTTGTAGTGAAACTGGTGCTACATTGTTCGATCTGACTCCAGCTAACATTGTGGGGAAATATCCTGGAAAATCAGGGCTGATAATGTTAATACATTTGGTGATGAAAGTATCAAGACTATTACAGCCGTCTGTTATATGGATGGATGATGCTGAAAAACCCTTTGTTAAAAAGATACCAAAAACGGACAAGACTGATCCGAAGAGGTTGAAAAAAGACTTAGTGAAAATTATAAAAGGTAGAAAATGCTTTTAGTTGTATTGAGTTATTTTAAAGATTGTGGTTTGAGTTTTGTATTTGATGAAAAATGCAGTGTATATAAATGTATATACAATTAATTTATTATTTCAGTATCGTATTAATAGTGAACTTGTGAGATACTTTATACTTCTTCCTCCCTTTGATTTAGAAGTGGTTCATATATTTCATTTTAGATTGTGCTTGCTTTCACTTTTACCATTTTATATAGAAATAGTTTAACGATGATATCTCCATATTTTTGACAGAAGTATAAGGTTCTAAGAAGCACAATTACTGTTCTACAGGTATTGGCCCAGAAGACAGAGTTCTCTTCATCGGCACATCCAGAACACCTTGGGACGCAGAGCAGAAGCTATTATTCCAGTGCTACTCCAAAGTGATCCAGATTCCTAAAGCTGACTATGGAAGCATTTCCCTCATGTGGCGAACGAAGCTGCACAGAGCGGGCGCCTTATCTCCTAGATTGGATGTATCGTGCTTATCAAGAGTATCAGATTCATATACTATTGGTATGATGTCATCTCACTCATGCTTTTTAATAAGTAGTGTTTCCACAGGACGCAAAACAGCTATTCCAGTTGCAAAGTGATTCAGATACAACATTTTTTGAAGCGATTATAGATGCATTTCCTTAAAGTTATGCTGTTTGATATTATCTTTTTTAATTTTCAGAGAAAGACAATTGACAAAATCTAGAATTTGTAGTGTATTGTATGCATGGATTGATATAATTATAACGAACCAAATTCATCACAATTAATACGTATCGGCCACTCGTACAATTTTTTTCAAAGCCATTTGCTAAATTTCTCATGATAATTACGAACTTCTTCATCCTTAACCTATGCGGTAAAAACACTAACGAGACAGATATAAAACAATGAGTAATATTTTAAAGCAAAACTATCTTACCATCACAGATTAGTCAATAAAAGGCAGATGGAGTGTGCCGAAGACTCGAGACACACCATAGATCAAATACAAAAATCAAAAGCAAATACAAAAACGTTTGACGTAACATGTCACAGATGTTCACGTGTACGTACGGGTATAGCACTCGAGTCTTCGGCACATTCCATCTGCCTTTTATTCTCTAATCTATGGGTACCATATTAATAACGGCCGTTTTCTATAATGTATAATGTATTAGAGATTATGGATAGATTGTTACCTCAGATTAAATGACATTTGATTGTCAAAATTCATAAAAAAGGCTATCCGTCGACAGCGTATTGAAATCAAAGTAAGTGCAAATAGATAGATTTGCCTGACTTTAATAAGCAAAACAAGGGATAGAAAGAATATTGAAAACGGCCGTAATAAGCCGTTAGGTATCTTGATCCAACGAATTCCTATAGCGTTGGAGATCGGAATTCGACTGAGAACAGACTTCAACTGACTAATCGCTACAGGAATCCAAAATGCAATTGCGCCTGTAAAACATCGATTGAGATGCGTTTACCCGTAAATTATGCAGCACTGTACTTCACTGAATCCCTTTTACGTTCCTCGTAAAGTTTGGTTAAAACACTAACTAAACTTTAAACTATATGTAATACTAGCTGCGCACCAGGGCTTCGCTCCCGTGGGAATATCGGGATGATATATAGCCTATAGCCTTCCTCGATAAATGGGCTATCTAACACTAAAATAATTTTTCAAATCGGACCAGTAGTTTCTGAGATTAGCGCGTTCAAACAAACAAACAAACAAACAATCCCTTCAGCTTTATAATATATGTAATATGTAAATCCATCTTGTTTATTTTGTTATCGAACCACACAAATTATACAATAAAAAAAATAATATTTTCCAATTCCAAAGCTTATATTTTGTTCAGTTGGCCACATTTTAGCTTTATGACTTAAACAAAAATTTTCCTTAAATAAATTATTATTCTTTAAATACCACAGGTACACTATTATCAGCACTCGATTCTGTTCTCACAACTAAACGGCGTCTTCAATTACGAGTCAGAGCACTCACAGCGCAAGAAGTGGCTGTACAGTTGAGCGCAAGGGAGCCTGTGTATGCAGAACATGTAAGTAACAGAGATCAGCAAGTTACGCAGGAGATAGTGCACAAGTATATGTGCAAACACAGGTCACTCTGGTCGTGTCGGTCTACCGTCAGAGAGTGATGAGGCGCAGGACCGACGATTTTACGTGCTCTCCAAGGCACGTGGGTGATCCAACACCGCCAAATTCCAGACTTAGGGCTGCTATTGAGACTTTTCGATGGAAAGGTGTCTGTATATATATATTTTTTTTGTATAATAATTATGCGTAATCTTTTATTTATCACTAACTCTTTCGGCTTCACTCCTGTAGCATATAACTGTTATTTGAACGTATGTAAAGGTGTAATAAATATGTTGGAACTATAAATAATTTATTTCAGATATTTTTGGAACAGCCTGTGTCACTCAGTGAAGATGCAGCTTTCTAATGGTGAATTTTGATATCGACCCAATAAAACAAAAACATACATACAAAAACACAAAGTTTCCTCTTCATAAATTTTGCGTTATAAAATACATTTTTTTTTAAATTTTCCTAGGCGACCTAGATACAGACTATGCCTAGTTAGGAGCCTACTGTAATTACAAAAAAACTAATAATACTTTTTACTCCAGGACGCAGCAGCCAATGCATGGTGGTTAAAAACACCAATGGAGAGAAGAAGATTAAGAATGCTTCAGAAGTTACAAGAACTAGAGCAGGAGAACGAAGAGAGGGCTGCCGCTACAAAATAAAAACATGTTTAAACATGCTACAGTTTGTGTCAAAGTATGTTAAGAAAAAGTGTGTATTTTATAAAAATATAGAAATAATTTTTTTTCTCACAATATTTTTATATTTATGTGTCAAAGAATGTTAAGGAAAAGTGTGTAATTTGTAAAATTTTGAATTAAAGTCTTTTTCACAATATTTCCACATTTATTGATTAAACTTTGTTTACTTTACAACAACTTTGAAAAAATCATCATTATGATTTAAATAATAATAACTTTTTGCCAAAAAATAAAACCGACTTTCTCACTCTAAAAAGTAGAAAATAACTATTATTTTATTTTTGCTAAAAAAATATATTTTTGTTGAAATCTATGCATGGTCGGTGCAAATTTTTTTTAATATGGGAATAGATAAAGCCACTGCCTTTTTTAAAAATTTCAACAAAAATATATTTTTTTTTTATTTTCAATTCTATGGGACCACACTGACATTTTACTATTAAGAATACAAAAAAATAGGAGATATGCGGTAACATTCATAAAAACACTTATTATATTTCTCTTATCAAGCTCTTTCAGAGAACCTGGTTTGTAATATTAGTAAGAGTAGAAAAAGACTAACAATCCGCCTCACGTATAAAAATTTTTTGTTAAAACCTAAACCTTCTCTGGACGTTAAAAGCATAATATAATTAAATTAATCAATTTTACCATTTCTATACCCAAGAATGTTCAAAAATATATTTTAAATAGTTAGAACTACGTTCAAACAGACAAATCTTACTCCACCAGAACATTTGAACAAATAAATATTACTTATTGCAGGTAACACCGCAAAAACTCATGAAACTTGCATTACTACGGGAAACCCCGCAAAAAGGCTCCAAGCTAAGTCTGCACCTGCTAATGTTCTCACCGACATTTTTGTGATTCTATAAGAAAAGTCCACCTTTTCCATGATAAAAAATATGTTAAGGTTTTACCTAGTAATTTGATTTTCATATTTAAATTATCATCATAGCTTTTGACGGTTTATTTTATTTTTTTTTTTTGTAAAAAATACACAAAATCATTATACCTTTCGTATCATTTTGATAAGCTATGATACTAAACAGTTTCATTCGAATTTGCTTAGTAGTTTTGACTTGAAGGAGAAACAAACATACGTACATCTACACTCAAAACTTTCTTTGTAGTATAAGTGGGAGTATGAAAAAACACCTCATTATTTATTAACCGACTGGGATCAACCTGTATAACTCACTAGTAAAATATCATAAAGTCAAATTTACCAATTTGTCCATTTCTGTACCCAAAATGTTCAAGAAATGGTCTAAATAAAAACATTAAAAATACGTTAAAACAGACTAATCTCACTTCACCAGAACATTTTAACAAATAAATCCTTTCTCAAGATTACACGCGTATTCTGTAGCACTTATTGCAGGTAACACCGCAAAAACTCATGAAACTTGCATTACTACGGGAAACCCCGCAAAAAGGCTCCAAGCTAAGTCCGCACCTGCTGATGTTCTCACCGACATTTTTGTGATTCTAAAAGAAAAGTCCACCTTTTTCATGATAAAAAATATGTTAAAGTTTTACCTAGTAAATTTGATTCTCATTTATAAATTATCATCATAGCTTTTGACGGTTTTTTTATCGTATAAAATACACTCAATCATTATACCTTTCGTGTTATTTTAATAAGCTATATTACAGTAAAGATTCATCCAAAGTCGCTTAGTAGTTTTAGTGTGAAAGAGTAACAAACTTATGTACACTCAAAACGTAAGAGTGAAAAAATGCACTAAACGAACTGCCTCGGGTCAACCTATCTTCTCCGTTTCTTACCCTTCTCTGTACTTTAAAAATATCATAAAATCAAATTAACTAATTTGTCCATTTCTGTGCTCATGTCCAAAAAATGCTTAAAATAATAACATTAAAATACGTTAAAACAGACAAATCTTACTCTACCAGAACATTTTACCAAATAAATCCTTTCTCAAGATTTAACACGTATTCTGTAGCACTTATTGCAGGTAACACCGCAAAAACTCATGAAACTTGCATTACTACGGGAAACCCCGCAAAAAGGCTCCAAGCTAAGTCTGCACCTGCTAATGTTCTCACGGACATTTTTGCTCTAAAGAAACGTCCATTTTGCTCCGTGATTATAATTCTCGTAAGTATGTGATATATTATTCGAAACACTTTCCTACACTAATATAATGAAAGGGAAAGATTTGCTTAATTGTTTGTTTGTTTGAATTGGATGGGCTCAGAAACTACTGGACCTATTTGAAACATTTTACCAAATCCTACATTATCCCTAATGTACATAGGTTATAGAAGAACATTATACCGCGAAGAACTAGTTTATTATACATCACTAAAATCTCTATAGTTTTTATTTCCAGGCATATTAATCTTAAAAGGATATTACTTTACACATCATTATTCAAGCTTATGTAAATATGAACTTATTCCCGATAAATAGAAAAAAACAAATTTAAGAAATGCAAATTTAATTTCTAATTCTAAAAAACAAATGAAGACAAAATTTAACCTTTATATATGTTATCCATCCCATTTATAACATGACCGCTTCATTCCTATGAAATCCACATCCCTTACATAAAATCATTACAATAATAACTTAAAGAAACACGATGTTTAGCTGCACAAAGACATCAAAGGCAGCTAACAACGTTTAACAAGCGGAGACTGAGTTTGTCACTTGTTAGCACTCTTTGTGCGCAGTTCCGAGCAGCTGCGATCTTGAAAATATCGCGTTTTTGCATTTCCTATGTTGTAAGGAAATTTACCTCTAGTAATACTTCAGAAGAAACCTTACCCTGTGCAATGTAAGTATTTATTTTCTTGCGATAACTTAGGTTTAAATTAAAAATGACGTAAAAGGTGTTTTAAACATACTTGATTATAATTTAATTAATTTCATGAAGCAAAAAATTTGAATTCTATTATTGTAACTTGATATCGAAAATCTACTAGTTTTTTTGTTCCTGTAATTTTTTTTATTCTTTAAAATGATCGGATTCTTAAATTTCCCTCAATCTCTTTACAATAAGAAAAACTTAGCCATGTTTAGCTGCACAAAGACATCAAAGGCAGCCAACAACGTTTAACAAGCGGAGACTGAGTTTGTTACTTGTTAGCACTCTTTGTGCGCAGTTCCGAGCAGCTGCGATCTTGAAAATATCGCGTTTTTGCATTTCCAATGTTGTAAGGAAATTTACCTCTAGTAATGTTTTAACAGAAACCTTACCTTCTGTCTTGTAAGTATATTTTAGTCTATTTTGAATATCTTACCTTTCTTTTAATCGTATTTCATCCTACTATTAAACTAAAGTTTAAGTAAAACAAGGGTTTTATATTCATAAAAACCTGTATTCACGTATTCTAAGGTTCATTTCACTTTGAAGCAAATCCTACTAACATTATAAATACGAAAGTTTGTGACTATGTATGTATGTTTGTTATTCTTTCATCAAAAATTAATGAACCAATTATGATGAAACTTGGTATACATATAGGTAAGGGTTCAGTATGATACGGTCCGCGGAGCTTGAATTTGGAAATTTACTATTTTTTTTTCATGTTAACTTTTATCTGTCCTTCAAAATAAACTGATTCTTAAATTTCACTCAATATCTTTGCAGTAATAAGAAATAGTAACTTAGCCATGTTTAGCTGCACAAAGACATCAAAGGCAGCTAACAACGTTTAACAAGCGGAGACTGAGTTTGTTACTTGTTAGCACTCTTTGTGCGCAGTTCCGAGCAGCTGCGATCTTGAAAATATCGCGTTTTTGCATTTCCAATGTTGTAAGGAAATTTACCTCTAGTAATACTTTAACAGAAACCTTACCCTGTGTTACGTAAGTATATTTTTTTTTAATATCGTTATTTTCTTTTAATTTATTTAATCCTACTATTAAACTAAAATTTAAGTAAGACAAGTGTTTTATAAATACATATCCTGAAGGTTCAGTCAATTTCATTTTGAAGCAAATGATGTATGTATGTTTGTTACTCTTTCTCGCAAAAACTACTTAACCGATTATGATAAAACTTGGTATACATATAGGTAAGGATTCAGTTTAACATATAGGCTACTTTTAATCCCGGAGTTGCCATGGGATTAAAGGTTACAAGTGTGTTACCTTTTTCTGTTCTATAAAATGTTCTTAAACTTTACTCAATATCTTTGCCATAATAAGAAAAAGTAACTTAGCCATGTTTAGGTGCACAAAGACATCAAAGGCAGCTAACAACGTTTAACAAGCGGAGACTGAGTTTGTTACTTGTTAGCACTCTTTGTGCGCAGTTCCGAGCAGCTGCGATCTTGAAAATATCGCGTTTTTGCATCTCCGATGTTTTAACAACGTTTTACTTACCTTGTGTAAAAGAATTTTCTTAATACTTTAGTTTCTGGGGTTTATTTTCTTATACTGCAGGTTCTAATGTTCACATTACATTAAATTTTGCACTCCTCCTATTTTTAACGATTCCTTTAATTTTATATAAATTTTTCAATATTTTCTATATGTAACTAGCTTTCCGCCCGCAACATCGCTCGCGTGGACCCGGCAATTCGAATTTCTCTCACCGTAAAAACCATGCTTGAACTTCAACGAACATTTAAAAAAAAAGAATTGTCCAAATTGGTCCAGTCGTTGTTGAGTTATGCGCTTACCAACACATTTTGCGATTCATTTTTATAAATAAGAAGAAAGATGATGTAAACTACGTCATTTTTATTCTAATCTTACACGTAATGTTTTGTTAATACAATAATTTTATTGAGGTACTTTACACGGTCTAGTACAGTATTATATTATCTGTAACACGGTGTCGAATTTCGCATTAAGCAATACATAAGCTCATATGACGTCACGTTCTCATGGCAAATTAGTTGACCGTTTTCTTGTCATACATGTATTAACTATTTCCTCTTGACTGTCTCGTTGGTCTAGTGGTTGCATCTTTGACTCCAGATCGAGGGCTCTCGGGTTCGAATCCCGGGTGGGGTCAAAAAAAATGTTATTGGGATTTTTCTGACAAAGAAATCTCAGTAACAGCCCTGAATCTGGAAGTAGGCGGTGTTGGAACTCCCCCGTGCCTCAGAGAGCTCGTAAAGCCGTCGATCCTGCGCCTGATCTCTCTCCAGTGGTGTCGGTCTGCCGTCCCATTGGGTTATGAGAGGAAAGGAAAAGAGAGTGCACCTGTGTTCGCGCGTACACTTGTGCACTATAATATCTCCCACGCAGTTGGCTGATCTCAGATTGGCCGCCGTGACCGAAATTCGGTTAGAAGGAACGCTTTAACTATTTCCTCGCTAAAATCAAGTACAAGCCAATAACTTCCACCTGATCTCAGGTCTCAGGCCTGAACTAGTTGGAAATCACTGACGCGCCTGTTTACCGCATGAATATTCTGCAGCGCCACAGTTTAACCTGCCTTGTTTATATGAGCACACTAAACAACTGCCAATCGCGTTTGGGACGTTGCATTTGATATTTGGGATCAAAATATGTCCTTAGAAAGACAAGAATAAGTGAACTGTACTTCCAAATATTTCAACAATTTTTTTGCTTATATGTATTTGTAACACGCGGCCTCCTGAAATACAGATAATGCTGCATTAAACGCCTGGGATTAATACAACAGTAATATTATTTTAATTGTTGACAATAATTGAATTTGAATTTGACTTTTCAGCGATAACTACAGATTTTCCAGGCCAAAATGAAATGAATAAATAGAAATGTGAAAAGTGTCTGACTCTTCTGTACGCCTAAACCAATGAACCGATTTGGATAATTTTTTTTTACAGGAATCGTTTGAAGTCCGAGAAAGGACATAGGATAGTTTTTATCCCGGAAAGTCCACAAATTATTATTGCCCAGTGATTTAACCTGCTGGGCACAGCTTGTTTACAATAATTGGGCACAAACTTACAATACGCCCTGAACTTTCAGTTAAGTCAAAGATTGTTTTTATATTAATCCATGTATTAAACTGTTCAAATCCACTATTCTCACCGTAAGTGCAACTATTATGGTATATTCGAGTGGAATTGGCCAGCGTTCCAACTCCACATGAATTTTGTATGCGAGCTCCCGGCCGGTGTTTGATTTGCTTACATTTCCTAACCAATCTGAATCATTGATAATTGCTCCAATATGCTAATTTGATCACATTTCGATAACGATACCTAATAATATTGTCGTGAACGTTGAACTACTTACTGTGCTTAAATAAGCATATAATATTTGGTCTTATTTCTTCCAACCCATTCTCGAAACTTCCAAGTCGTCCTCAAATCTTCAATCCATCTTCAATCCCCACCTAATCTCTAGTATGTCCTCATCTGATGTAGTGTCGCAGCCTAATCTGAAATCGTGTACCATTTTTAATATTCTCTCTATCCCTTGTTTTGCATACTAAAGTCAGACAAATTTATCTATTTGCACTTACTTTGATTTAAATTTCCTATAGGATAGCCTTTGCTATACGTTTTGTCTATATAGCGTCATATAATTTGCGATAACAATCTATCCACAATCTTTGATACATTATTGAAAACGGCCGTATCCCGTTCCAAAATTTCCCAACCAACCAATCAGTAGCGTAATATTATATAGCCTTTGTTATAAACCTGCCATTATGATCAGTAAGTCCTTTTTAAATCCATCAATAAAGAAACAATCCATCTGGCAGTTTCAAAAACTATTTTCAACTAACAAACTAACAAATATCAAATTAGTTAAATTTTTTAAGAAACATCTAAAACTAAAAATTCATCAATGCTATTAATAATGCATCAATCTTTAAATATCCTTTGGGAATATAAATGATTTAAAATAACAAAACTCATTTGGAAATAATATTTACTGTGATATTTGCTCATTTCCACTAACCCCAACACCCTTACATCGCATAATCTCCTAGTAATGGACAACCTTATTTTTCTTTTTATCCCCTGTCATAATACAGCCGGTTTAGCAATTTTACGATATCCCCTTTATATTTGGACTTCCTTCTATAAGCTTGCAATGATTATGACATTGCATTATTTTAATTTTATTGTTATAAGAAAACGTCAAGTAAAGAAGGTAGAAAATAATTTACAAAAAATGTATAATAATATAATGGGTATACGTATTAATATATTTATATTGCTCTTGGTATGCATTTATTTCAATAACTTAACGTTGTGGAAATAATAGCAACTTTGACTTGTTACACCAGTTGTTAACAACGCCTGTTAAATTATCTTAGCAAATATGTGTTGCTACTCTCTTAAAGCACATCAGGCGTTATTAAGTTGATTTCTTATTTTATATCATGCTGAATTCTAATATGTATATGAAAATTTAATTTCTTTAAAGTAAACTGCTATCAGACAATATAACACAGACAGGTGTGAGCTTATGCTAGGGTGTCCAACGTTGCAACTTATCTGGGACTCAACCGGGATTGAAGATCTAGCAATCGAGGCGTGCCAGACGTCTTGGTATGGTGCAAACAATATTCATAACTCATATTTAGTTTATTAAATTTATTTCTAAAGCTTTGTTTGTTTACTTATGAATTTGATAATATTTACCGTTTTTCTTTTCATTATTGTATGGAGTTCTTTGAGATATTAAAAATATAATAAAGTAACAGTCTACACCTTACAATGAATACATAATTTTAAGTGATTCCTTTAGAATAATACGTAAAAATAACAGTTCCTCCATTAAATAACACGATAGTTATCCACTTTTTGAACACTTTGTAAAGTTACATGTTAGAAAATAAGAAATAAAATTAAAATAAAAAATAAGACACACATTTGTGGATTTATTTCAAACTACCTTTATAAACTTTTATACAAAATTCAAAGGAAGTTTTTTTGCGGACGTTACTGTTAAAGGAATACTATTGTGACAATAAAATAGTGCAGGTGCTTGCGAGGGTGTCCCGACGTCCGACTTATCTCGGATTAGAGCGGGACTTACGATCGTCTCCACCAATCAAGTGGGTCTAGCTTTTTGCGGATTGGTTTATGTTATAGACTGTTGACTGCTTATAGTTTTTAATGATCTTTGGTAAAATAAATGACAATTATAATGGAGTTGTTGAGAAAGATATATTTCCTTTTCCAAATTGTTCTTTCTATAAAAATATTTAACCATTTAACTTTAATGATCATCAAAACCATATTTAATTAACAAACGAGCAGAAAATTATGATATGATGAACATTGTAATTTTCTACTGTCCGGGTGTTCATTTTTCTATACTATGTATGTATTTACAAAAAAAAAGTATGTCTATCAGTTATCTAGTTTCCGTAGTACAAGCATTGCTTAGTTTGGGACTAGATGGTATTGTGTTAAATGTCCAGGAATATTTATTTATTTTTTATTTAACTTGTTTTAGTATAGGGCAGCATCATAATTGTATCGCTTATAACTTATAACTTACACCAGTGCACAAGTCCAATACAATATATTCATAGCTGTCGTGCTATATGCTAACCGAGATGAACTTATCGACTATCGAATGATAGCCAAACTGCAGATACTATTATTATTTACTAGTTTCTATCTGCGACTTCGCACGTACTATGATAATAAAATTTGTTACTTCAGACTCCAAATGTGAGTCAAGCAAATCAAATACTGTTCCGCCCTACTACTTCCACAATTGTCTGTATTATTTGTGTTTAAAATTACAAAAACATTAATATCTAAGTCATAAATACTAAAATAACTAAACTAACAATACATTCATCCTTAGATTTTAATTTAAATAAGCCTTGTATGAATTGAAATCTCAAAATTAAATAACAACCCATATTTGTATGTTCGCTGCGAAACTTTCTAGGGAAATAATTACAACTACCCGCATACGACTTCTGTCTTCGCAAGATATTGTCAATAATTGTTTATGAATTTCTCTCTGACTATGGTTTATCGTATATATAAAGTAGCATGCAATTCACCTGATTCAAATTTAAAAATAAAAGCGTAAGTTAACAGTGCATACTTTATTAAAATGCGGTATCATTCACTGTAACTAATCTGTCTCACATGTCCCAAAAGGGACTTTATAGATAAATTCATCCACGAAGACGCGCCCCACTATTTTTTTCAATTGTTCACAGTATGTATGTAAGGGTACTTGTGTGAAGTTTTATAGGTACACACTCATTACCCATGTGTGCACACCCACACTAAAATAAATAGACTAATCAGGACAAAGTATTGCGATCATAGTAAAATATTTCCAAATTCAAAAATTGGAGGAGCGCGACGTCGTGGATGGTATCTATAATAATAGCTCCCCTGACCGATTTCGGCCATGGTGGCCAATCTCAACAGAAACTAGCCAGCTACGCAGGAGATATTATAATGCACAAGTGTACGCGCGAACACAGGTGCACTCTCTATTCCTTTTACTCTCATAATCCGATGGGACGGCAGACCGACACGACCGGTGAGAGATCAGGCGCAGGACCGACGGCTTTACGTGCTCTCCGAGGCACGGGGGTGTTCCAACACCGCCAACTTCCAGACTCAGGGCTGTTACTAAGATTTCTTTGTCAGAAAAATCCCAATAACATTTTTTTTTGGCCCCACCCGGGATTCGAACCCGGGACCCCTCGATATGTAGTCAAAGATGCAACCACTAGACCAACGAGGCAGTCGATAGCTTACACACTTACAATAAAATTGTTAACTTTGTCATATTTTAAACCATAAACCGCACCTTACACATAACATAAGAACAATAAGTCGAAGGATCTTTTCGAGATTTCCGCTGAGATTTATCGCGCAAGTCTCCGTATTTCTGAAACATGGCGCATAAATCAGGCACCAGATGGCGCGAGCGTTTCCGATTTTTTCAGGTGCATTTTCATATAGAATAACTGATGTTAGTTTTTGTAAGGGTATTGTGTGGCGATTAAACTTGTGTGTCTATGAAATCTTTTGATTTAGTATATTTGACCGCAGGGAATTGATTGTAGATCAAGATTTTTAACATTTGTTTATAATTATTACTGGTTTTAAAGAAAAAAATTTTGGTCAAGCATATTATGAAAACGTAAAGTTTGTAAACCTTGTAAAGCCTATATATCTATGTTATTTTTATTTAAAATTAGTTATATACGAAACTAGCCGCGCCTTACGGTTTCACCCGCGTAGCTTCTGATCCCGTGGCAGCTCCGGACTACTTAAAGTAGTTACCAAACCAATACCAATTTTCATCATAATCGGTTTAGTACTTTTTGCTTGAAAGAGTAACAAACACACATACATACATTTATCGTCAAAAACTTTCGCATTTATAATATCAGTAGTCAAAAACAATGTAAGCAACAATTTAGCAATGTCTTGACTCAAACATTTTCATAACTCTCCTAAAAGATACATTATCATGAAATTCAGAGCAGGCTTTTAGTCAAATATAACCCGTTGATAAGTCACTTAACAAATTAATATTTCAAGGAGGTCACACTGGCCAGTGATACCCCAATCTGTGAAACACTAAAGTCCAGATCACCCCAGCCGTAAACAACTCATTAATAATTGGTTTTAACCCCACTATGTTTTATTCATAATGCTAGTAATCCGAACTACCCTAATGAAAAGGGACAATCTTCAAATAAACAAAATTTGGTGATACTCACACCGAAGCGTAACTAAACTATATTTATAAACCTAAATAAAGTGATCTTTTATGTCATTGACAACTTATAACATCAGAAATTTTGCAAGGGCTTCATAGAGAGATAGTGATGATGATAATTATGATGATAGAGGACAGACAAATGGGTTCTCCAATTTAGTTATTTATGTACAAATCAATCAGGATGCAGTTCCATCAAGAGGTAACAAAACAAAATATAAATTATTTATGTATAACTTTTATTGTTCCATAGATATTAGAATCAAAAACACAAGATACGTATCAAATATCCTCTTACAAAAGGACGGCAGGCAGCCGACGAAAGGATATGTGAAGAGGATACGCGGAGTTATCTAGGTTCTGTAGTACAAGGTTTCCTTAGTTTGAGACAAGATAAATATCTATTTCTTTACAAGTCGTGCGCCGCGGTTTCACCCGCGTAACTTCTGATTCCGTGGCAACTCCAGGATTAAAAGTAGCCTATATATTATTCTGAACCCTCACCTATATGTATACCAAGTTTCATCATAATTGGTTCAGTAGATTTTGCTTGAAAGAGTAACAAACATAAGTATGTTTGAGGATATAAGTTCACAAACTTTTGCATTTATAATATTAATAGGTTTTACCCCATATTTATCGTGTACAATCATCGTGTTACACCAAGCACAAAATAACTCGCTCCGGTGTGACATAAGGACTCGAGCAGGCTTATTAAGGAGAGGACATTACGTTTGATGTGTTGTTGTATAACTTGTGAATATTGTTTCAAGTTTGCGCAGTTCATGACGCCTTGTGTGTGCGTTGTGGCGTTGTATGTGTGAACAAGATGCTTCAAACTAAATTGATTTCGCACGTAAACTTGCCAGATAACAATTCGTTAGCACAGCTTATGTTATACACATTTTAATTTTCATCTCAGTTAAAATATTACATTTAGTTAATTAGTGGCTCGCTCTGAGCTAGACTTGGCAGCGTAATGTAAATAAGTAAAGACCTTTTATTTGACACTCGGCATACAAACATTCAATCGCCCGGCTATCTCGACTCTGAGACCTCTCTTCGCTTGGTCAAGGATTGAAATTAAAAATCGGATGTTTTATGGCCAAAAATTATAGGCACACATGGAGTGTCTTCTAAGTTTTGTTATTTAAATGAATTATTTACATGCGATAATGATGCAGTCGCTAAGCTAATGCTGGAAGCTTAAACTCGAGGATAGTTGCAGTCTCAAAGCGCTAAGATATCGTTTTAAAAAGATGTTTACAAAACAAGGAATAAGCGAAGTTAATCGTCAACTTCTTCACTCTCAGAAGTATAAAATATTAAAAAGAAAATAAAAACATTTATTACTTTAAGATGCGTATACAAAATCAGAAACATTACAAGAATCGTTTGCCCCCAAAGTATCCAATAGTAACTTAACAATATTAGCAGTGGGCCTGCACTAGGCAATGCTTGTCTCGCAGAACTCCAATGCGATTGAACTTATAAACTATTGGCTACAAATTATTTATTATTTTTTTTAAATCTATTCGAAGTCGGAGCTAAATGTCGAGAAAAAATATAAAAGGTAAACGCACCGGCGTATATTTTGCAAAAAGTTATTTTTTTAAAAAAAATTTATTGTCCATCAAATAACACAAACAAAATAAAACAATTAAAACTTAAAACTAAATGGTTTTTTGATAAAAACGAGTCGTCTCAGCTATTGCCATCCGAGAACGGCGTCTCAAACAGCGCTGATTTTCGGACGCTCCTTGCTCCTTAGGATGGTATGCGGGAGAGAGAGTTCTAGTTCGTCCTTTTCCTAATTGACCTCTAATACAGGAGAAAAAAAAATCTTAAAAATAGTTAAAAAAATGTAACAAAAATAGTGTCTTAACAATATATCTTTATATAAGAATTATTCTATAGGCCCTTTGTTGATGCACGTTTATTATATATCCTTTCATATATAACATTAAAATTTCATACAGGATGCTATCAGAAAGTCGAGACACGTAATTTTATATATCGATTAGGGGACGCCTTACCCTGGAAGTGGGCAAACTTATAAGTCCCCTTGGTTAATTTTGTTGACAAGTTTCATACATACAGTTTTACTTAGAATACAAATATGTACCCATGTCTATTTCAAGTGCTTTATTAACTGTCTATTTGATGAAGATAAAATAATTTGAGCAAGAAAGAAAGAAAAATTTTATGATTTTTTATATTATGATTTAATTTAAAAGATAAAATAATTTAAAAGTATTTTCAGCAAAATAACTCTTTCCCATCATAATTGCTTTCCTTAAGCTTTTTTCTGATTATTTTTATATTTTTTTAGTTTTAAACGAGCATTCCGTATTTTATCTTATTAATGATTTTTTTCTTCTTTGCCCACTTTTTTTATAAAACCAACACAAACATTTTTTGATATTCTAAAGAGTCAATAAAAGAAAGACACGTAATTAATCACCAAACATTAATCCACGTAATTATCTGTATACTTATCTATCTTTATCAGAATCTGGTATCTTTACTTATCATTTGTTTTAATTGGCGTGTACAATGTGGACGTTTTTATTGATTTGTTTTATATATTCTGTGTCGGCTAATGAAGAAGAATTTAAGATAGTGAAGTTGGATTCTGGGTTGGTGAGAGGGGATAAGTTTTGGAATGGAGACTATTATGAATTTTATGGTATTCCGTATGCTAAGATACCCACGGGTAGAAATAAGTTTAAGGTGGGTGCTTTATTGTTAAGTTAATAAGAACATAAGTGATTAATTAACTAGCCTTTTCGCGTGGCTTCATTCATGTAATTTTTATAGTTATAAAGTTTTGGCCAAATGACGCAAATCAATGTATTGTATCCAACCCGTTCAGGAGTTTCTGGGTGAATAAGTAACAAATACATACATCCACTCTCACCATACTTCGCATTTATAGTATTTAGAAGGATTTCAATTATAAATATATTAATCTTAATTTAAGAGCTTGTAGGAGGATTATAAGAGGATGGTATTATTCCTCCAACGAAAAGGGAAGATCCTCAACTAGTCCGAACCACTGGACTGGCCGGCCGCTAGACCCCGAGGATTGATGTTTGAAAGTTGTATATATGCTTAGCGGTGAAAATATTTCATCACCGCGATTTAGGAATTGTGACGTCACGTGACGCCACGGGCTATTTATTTCTTTATAATCTCAATTAATACAAACATTAACATATTCTCACTATATACTTTGTCATTTCAGGCACCAGAACCAGTAGAACCATGGGACGATTTGTTATTCGCTAAAAATAACCACATACTCTGCCACCAGTGCTACTTCACCGAGGAATCCGGTGAGGAGGCCGTATTGGCTGGCGAAGATGAATGCCTCACGATCAATGTACTAGTACCACTTTCAGTCAATGAAACGAATTTAGCTCCAGTCGTTGTCTATATTCATAGCGGAGCATTCTCTGGTGGAAGCAGCAATATGGCTAAATTCGGCTATCTAGCTAGACATGACATAATTGTTATCAGTTTCAACTATAGAGTAGGTGCGTTTGGATTTGCATGCCTTGGCAATGAAGAAATTCCGGGGAATGCTGGCTTGAAGGACCAAGTTGCTGCTTTGCGGTGGATAAAGAAAAATATTGAGAAGTTTGGTGGTGATCCTAATAAAATTACGCTAGCTGGTTTCAGCGTTGGTGCATCTATGGCTGAACTTCTGGCACTATCTAAAAGTACTGATGGAATCATCAACCAACTGATCCTAGAGAGCGGATCTGCATTGGCACCGTTTACGATCAACCGTGATCCGGTAAGCACCGCTTGGAATATAGCACAAGCTATAGGTTACAATGGCTCAGCCACAATAGAAGATCTTACTGAATTCTACCTCAACGCTGAAACAAAGGATTTGTCATTAAAAAGTGTCAATTATTTCCTAACTAACAGTACTTTTGGTTTCGCACCCTGTATTGAAAGAGTTCAAGAAGGTGTAGAGGCAGTTGTTACAGAATCACCTCTGGACACATTCAAACGAGGTGACTACCACAAAATTCCCGTATTAACTGGGTTCGCTAATATGGAGGGGATAAGTCGATCAATTAAATTTGGAACATGGAGAGAAGGAATGAACGAAAACTTTGCCGATTTTTTACCAGCTGATTTGAAATTCGAATCTGAAAAAGACAAGGAAGACGTTATCAAAGAAATAAAACAAAGATATTTTGATAATAAAAATGTGACAAGTGCAAGCCTCCAAAGATACATAGATTATTTTTCAGACACTATGTTTAAATTCAACATTATGAAATCAGCTAAATTACACGCAGCCGCTTCTTTAAATCCAATTTATTTATATGAATTTTCATATGTTGGAAAACTTAATATGCAACACAATTATATGGATAGAATAAAAGGAGCGAGCCATCGAGATCAAACCGCATATATTTTAGATTTCTTCGGATTTACAAATAATTACAAAGATCTTGATACGAGAGAAAGACTGACTACAATGTGGTCCGATTATGTCCGATATGGGTAAGATAATATATTTTATTTAAAACATAATTTTGTATAAATACGCTTATTTATATTAAACAAATTAAATTATCCATAACTAATTTATAAACTGTACTATATTTTAACACTACACTTGGTAATTTTAATTATATCCATTTCAATAAGCTACGTTACACATTGCTATTAATTCATTACATAATAGATATTAAAACTATGTAGATTTTATATACATAATAATCTTTTCACTGATATTACAGGAACCCAACAGAATATGAAAGTTTAATTATGTCAGTAAATTGGCCACCTTACAAGGCAGAATCGCAAAATTATCTAGAAATTAATAAGCGATTACAAGTAAAGCAAGGTCTATTTGATGAAGATTACAACTTTTGGAATCGGATTTATGAAAAATATTATTGGAATCCGACAGCAGTAAAACCGGAACTAAACATAGTTTTCACAGAAAATAATAGTGATGTTCAGAAACCTGCAATAAAAAAGCCTATATCTTCCAAACCTGCAGAAATAAAGAAAGGGGAAGAAAATGATGCACCAAAAGAAAAGAACAATGACGATAATGTAAAAACAGAAGAAGTTAAACAAAAAGCACCAAGTAATTTGAAACGTACAATAACGATCAAAAAAATAGATGAATCAGGTAAACTGGTAACAAAGGTAATAAAACACAACATCAATGCTGAAACAAAAAATGATGTACAACCAGAAAACCCTGAACAAAAAGCTTCCAATCCTGAGAATCAAATAAATAGAATGAAGAAAACAACTATGGAGAAATTAGACGAATCAGAAAAAGTAGTTTCAAAGGTTAAAAAAGATGACGGTAGTTCTGCAATGAAAAACGATAATAGCATAAAGACTGAGGAAACGAATCTGAAAAACGAAAATAAACAGAAGCAGGTACAGCATGAAAAACATAATGAAAACATTGATAGTGGAAAACTAAACAACGAAAGGCAAAAAGTTGAAGAGAAAGCTGACAAACAGAATAAAAATGAGAAGCCGGTAAATCCAGAAAACAACAATCAGAACATCAAAGATGGAATACAAGATAGACCTCAAATCAAAAAATAATTGGTATTCTATTTTGATTTAAGATATTAGTTTTCTATTTTTATTTTATACAATGTAAGGATAATAAAATTGATATAACAAATTAGATACTTATTTTTTTGCGACGAGAGCAATTTTCTTTTATTTTGGTCTTAGAGCTTAACATGTTCAGTTCCATGTTTTTTCTATCTTATTTTGCTGAGCTCAGCGATTTCACCTGCCGTGGGCTTTATTAATTAAATCCTTTCTTAGTGAATGCCTACGCCACATCATCTACCTGCATGCCAAATTTCAGCCCGATCCGTCCAACAATTTGGGCTGCGAGTCAACTTTGAGTTTTATATATGAAGATTTTTTTCACGTTGCAATGTTATTTACATTTCCCATGTTCTCCTCAAAGCTAATTTTTCAAAAGTAATCGTTTCCAGGTGACTAGGGGAAAACAGGATCCCATTGTACACTGCTTCCCCCCCTGGAGTGAATGTCCTTTAAATTGTGCTTTAAAACACTGTAAAATGCGTTAAATTTATCAAAGATTAAAGTAAAAGATAGCATGCTTTACTTGACTATAAATTTAAATAAATAAAATAAAGTTACCTCTATAAATTATATCTACTCATCCAATCTTGAAAAAATTTCATACATATGTATAACTATTGTTGGTGGAGGAATGGCGATAAACATTTATTAATTAGTTTAATACTATTCCCATAATAATAATTCACAAAGTTTTATTAAAAAGTTTTTTGCTTCTTTCCAAAATTTCACTATTTTTTTATTATCTACACTAATATTTTAAAGAGGAAAACTTTGTTTGTTTGTATTGAATAGACTTCGAAAATATAGGACTGATTTAGATGAAAATTTGTACAGAAATTCTTTAAAACCCCAGGAATAACATAGTTTAGTTTTTATCCCGAAAATCTTACAGGAACAGGATATATACGCGGGTGAAACCGCAGAGCTCAGCTAGTTTTCATAAATTGACATTAAATTTATACAAACACCACCCCTGTGCATTCTTATCGTATAAATTCCCTTTGAAACACTTTGTAATAAAATCCGCTAAATTTGTCAAAGATTAAGCAGAGTTTTAGGCAAATTGGACTTAAAAAGCTTTTTAAGCCGATTCACATCGGTGTATAAATAAACGCTTCTGTATTTCAGTTAACTACTGAATAAATGTATTTTTATTTTTCACTTGAAAACTGAAATATTTATTTGCAAATAATAGTGACTTTACATTTGAATTCCATAAAGCTTAAATTCAAATTGATTTATTCTGCATAAAACATTGTTGTACAGGCGTTATTTAAGAATAGTTTTACATGTTTTGCCGTCATTTTAAGGCATAATACGCATAATGTTATATACTATCTATTTTCCGGGATAAAATATTGCCTATACGGATTCAGAAGAATCCCTCTAAGTAATGGTAAAAGAAATTTTGAAATCGGTCCAGTAGTTTTTGAGCCTATTCAATACAAACATACAAAAATATAAAGGTTTCCTCTTTATAATGTTAGTGTAGATAATATTAATAAGTCCAAAAATAATAGTCAATAATGTTACTTGATTAATAATAAATGTCAAAATTCAATAATAATCTAATTGAATATGGAATTTTCATATTCCTAATTTCACTAGGAGCTTGTTAATTTCACAAGCGTAGTATTTTATTGTGTTTATTTTCACGCGAGTGCTTTGCATCTAAAATAAAATACCTTTTAAAGGATTTTAAACGTGACTGTGGCCTCAAAAATCATTTAACAATAATATGAATACTTCTTATATTATAAAATCACAGCTTAACTTGCCTCTACAATCTGACGTTTATAAAACCGTCCATAGTTCAACAAGTATGTTCTATATTTCGCAAAAATTCTCACAAAATACTTCAAATACACCAAATTTCACACGATAAAACCCGAACAGAAATGCTGAACATATTTCGAGCATACTTGGAATATTTAATAGCTCAAATAGCTAATGAAAGTTATAATCTACTTAATTACGGGCCCTCGGTGTGTCATCGGAACATTGTCTGGCATCCGATATTGACGTGCCGAGTTTGTATATAGGGTGATGTTTTCATGAAATATTATATGAACATTGAACAATTATATTAATTACTAACTGAGCTTCGAGATTTCACCCGCATAAATATTCCATGGGATATTCGCGATAAAACTATTCTATGTCATTCCTGCGGTTTCCAAGAATCTCTGTAAAAAATTTCATCTAAATCGGTCCTGTAGTTTAAGAGCCTATTCAATACAAACAAAGAAACAAATATTTTCCCTTTATAATATTAAGTTTAGATCATGTCAGTAAGACACAAATAGCTTAGCTAAATCTTTATAATACTCAGGTTTCAATTGAGAATGCTTGCGTTTTTTTTTATTATAAAAGAAAGAGAGTTGTATTATTTATATGAAACAGTCTTACATGACTGATCATTGATCACACTTTAAATCCATCCAGAAAAACACTATCGTACACAAGGAGATTTTAAAGTTTAACCTCTTTTAAAACCAAAAATACAGCAAAGTGTCTGAATATTTTATAACACGAACATCCTGTATAAGCCGCTCTCGCATTCCGGAAACACCGGCGTTAAGCAAATCGAACCGAGATTCTCGCGCCGGGAACATGACGTCACTACGTATATTGACAGGGTCAAAGATTATTCTGCAGAACCGACAGGATATAATACACTTTATAAGAGGCATCTATCTATACTAATATTATAAAGCTGAAGAGTTTGTTTGTTTGAACGTGCTAATCTGACAAAGTACTGGTCCGTTTTGAATTTTTTTTTAGTGTTAGATAGCCCATTTATCGGGGAAGGCTATAGGCTATATATTATCCCGATATTCCCATGAGAGTGAAGCCCTGGGGTGCAGGTAAGAAAGAATAAAAAAAAATGCTGAAAGGTCTCGAGGCCGATTATGACTATAATAAAAATTGTTTCATTAGATTTCTGAGAAGCATATGTACCGAAACAGGAATGGAACCCGTTGATTTTGGAAAAACATCAATATACTGTATTTTTAATTGATTATTATTAGTAATACTAATTAGAAGGATTTTTTGTAAAATTATGTCATAATCGAATCTCGAGAAAAGGCCTTATTTTTTTTCTTTCATTGATACAGTCGGTGTAAGATCTAGTTAAATTGAAAATAGCTAAAAGCACACTGGCTTTGAATAGATTTTAAAAATAAAATACAAACTATGTTCTTCTCTATGTTAAACTTTTTGTGAGGTCGATCCTATTTTTGGCAAAAAGTTATTCTTCATAAAGGTACTACTATGTCTATACTAGCCGCCCCCGGTAACTTCTGATACCGTAGCAACTCCGGGATTAAAGCCCATATGTTATTCTGAATCCTATATGTATGCCAAGTTTCATTTTAATTGTTTTAATAGTTTTTGCGTGAATGAGTAACACATACACATTCATCCTCACAAACTTTCGCACTTATAATATTAGTAAAATATATATAACTTCTTTATCGACTACTAGCACTCTAATAAATATGAAAAAAATGAAAAATGAAAATTTTTATTTACAAACCATAATACTTGTACAGGTATATTAACTGTAGCACCCACACTACGCTAGCCTGTACCCTGGGCACTCATATGAAGTGATATGAGTACAAATGAAGATTGACGTCATAGTCAGATTATTCAATATGGTTCACGTATATTATTTATACTGTCAGCATCATTTCCGTGATTTCCCCGTTGTGCCATAAATACACTATCCAGACCTGACAATTTGTAAGAAACACTTGTGAGATATGTGCGTGTGCACTACGCTTAATAAAAGGTTCCGTAGTTTTTAACTTGAAAATTTACATGTTATCTTTGTGTTGTATACTTACTGAATCTCTTTAAACGTTAAGATTACACTAATAAAAATCTTAAATGTAATTTGTTTGAATTTGGTTTCAGTGCACATACATTCTATTGATTAATTATAATATAATGACTCCCTGAGCGTTAGCGGTCATGGTCGTCAATCTCAAAAGAGATCAATCAGGTAGGCAGGAGATATTATAGTGCACAAGTATGCGCACAAACACAGGTGCACTCTCTATTCCTTCACCCTAATAATCGGAGGAGACGGCAGACCGATACGACGTCTGTCCGTGTTCCAACACCGTCAACTTCTAAACTTAGGGCTGCTATTGAGAATTTTTTGTAGAAAAATCTCAATAACATTTTTGTTTTGACCCCAGCCGGGAATTTAATCTAAGACCCCCCGATCTGTAGTCAAAGATGCAACAACTAGACTTACAAGGCATTGAGGAATTGAAGAGTACTGATTGTTTTAATCACATAAATGGTTACTGCTCTCAATAAAGCTTTTTATTACGAAATCAAACAATTCAATTTGTACAAGGTCATTAGATATTATTAGATATCTATGTATATACTTGAAAAAACATAATAATGACATACCGATAAACGGATAGGGGACCAAAAAATCGAAAGCTTTTTAGTCATCACCACCTACGGAATCCTAACATAGCAGACAAATTGAGTTAGCAAATTCAATCTGAAGATACGTTGTGATATACAAAAGGCATGATTGGACATTAAATTAAATAAACGCACAAAAGATAGGGAGTGTTAAACAGCTCTCGAAGACCTTTCAATTCCAAACTTGTCAAGTACAATGATTGTGCGCCCACAAAATTCAATTGTACAGTTAAAAACATTAATGTGTTGGCAATTTGATATGTCAAATGCAAAAAGTAACACTCTGTATATGAGATGAACTCGTTACAGAGTTGAATTGTTGTTTTCTTTCCTAATTCATCCTCGAGCCATTGTTTCTCTTCTTGATTGATGTAGTAAAACCAAAACGTATACAGTTTTCAGAAAGATAACTACATTACACCTTTTCTATATCAATGAATTGCATATAATCCGCTGCACTATAATGTGCATAAAAATATTTTTTAGAACAGATACAATTTTACTTCGCCATCACTATTCGTCTGTATGTATTTCTTTACTTAATTTGTACACAATAAAGCATATTATTCATTCACTCAATTTCGATATTCATCGCAGTTTAGGATTAGGTCTATTATAAAAACTCAGCCTGTATAATTTTGGTGATTTGAGGTAAAGAATTATGTTTAGCAAACATTAGGTAATAATGCTTACATTACGTATTGACATAACATGCAATACTGTAAGCTCTTGAAAACTAAAATTGAATGTTATTTAAATAGGTTTAATCATAAAAACTTTATTTCACAAGAACAATTACAGTTCACTTAATGAGTAAATTATAAATTGGAATAAATATTTGACGCTTTTAACGTATTGTACACTTATATTTATGTATAGTAATATTGTAAAGAGGAAAGATTGGTTTGTTTATATTGATTAGGCTCCGGAACTACAGGACCGATTTGGATGAAATTTTTTACAGTGATTCTTTGAACCCCCAGGAATAACATAGGTTATTTTTTATCCCGAAATTCCTACGGGATCGCGATATACGCGGGTGAAACCGCGGAGCTCGGCTAGTTAATACTACACTTTTTCATTATGCGCATTAGACTAATGCCTATATATATTTTTTTTTTATATAAGAGCGGGCAAATGAGCTGGCGGGTCACCTGATGGTGAGTGATCACCGCCACCCATAAGCACCCGAAATGCCAGAAGCCGCGCGAGTGTGTTGCCGGCCTTTTAGGTAGGTGTAGGTTCTTCTCTTGAAGGACTATATGTGCATAATGTTTTCTTAATAACCGCTCAGCCACTCGCTAAAATATACTTACAATATAAAAAATCTATGTTTTATATTGAATATCAACGTAGATGTTAATTTAAATTTGTCGAAAATTTTCAATTTCACGAACAAGTCCCTCTCTAGGGAAATTATAAACACATATGTACCTACATGGATTTCATTAAAATGTAATAAGAGAACGGCTAATGAAATTGAAAATATACATTTATTACAATACTAGCCCTGCCCCGCGGTTTCACTCGCGTATATGTTTTCCCTGTTCGAGAGATATGCAGTAACATGCAAAAAAATACTACTACTTTTTCTGAAAGTGGTATCAAAAGAACATATCGCGGTTATATAGAAAGAAAGAAAAAAACATTTATTTTGATACACAATATACAATCATATACAAACAAAAAATAGATATATCTACATCTTTCGATAAATACACCGCTATTTTCCTTCTTTCTGATATTTACACATAATCAACGCTAATATTATAAAGAGGAAAACTTTGTTTGTTTGTTTCTATGGTTGTTATGAATATGCTCAAAAATTACTGGACCGATTTAAAAAACTCTTTCACCATTCGAAAGCTAGAATTATCCACGAGTAACATAGGCTACATTTTATAGGCTATATATAACATTATAGTGGCTGTTAAAAAGAGTAACTATCGAGACTCTTGCCGGTATCTTCTCGATAGAATCGACTTTCCGAACCGGTGGTAAATTAAAAAAAAATTACTATTCATAAGTATATTGATTCAACGATAAGTGAGACATTGTTTTATTAATTATATTGATCACGGTTTTACTCACTGAAGAAGATGGGTGCGACCGCGTAACCATCACACTCGCCCTGAAGAAGGACCTCCGAAACGGTCCGAAACCGTCGGCCTTAATCCGATGTTTACAATAAAAAGTGAGTAAAACCGTGAACAATATAATTATTCATAAGTACTTTGTAAAAAGTTAACATTAATAAAAAAAATTCTATTCTATTCTATTATTTCTATTCTATTATATTCTATTCTATTATTAAAACACATTTACTTGCCCAAAGAAAACGGTAAAAAACATCCTGCAATAGAGAAAACGAGACGTACTACAAAACAATAAGAACTCACAACTACTCATAACTTGCCTCAAAGCAATACTGTAGCACTCAGCATTATTAAAACAACCGCAAATTCGCTCCCAAGCTCTTTTATCCTACAATTTTATCTCATAACTTCACTTTGAATACTAAAAACTAAAGGTAACTAGGCGAAAACTGCGGTATGTAATTTTCTTAACTGCATTTTTCTTTATTAACTCTTTATTTATTTTATTTACGAAAATACTAGCCACGAACCGGGTTTTACACGCGTAACTTCTGATCCCGTGTCAACTCCGGGATTAAATGTTTTTCCGAACTCTTATATGTATACCAAGTTTCATTATAATCGGTTGAGTAATTTTTTCGTGAAAAAGTAACAATCATACATAACAACAATACATCCTTACAAACTTTCGCATTTGTAATATATATTAGTAGGATGTATTACAATGTATAATTATGTTTATAATATAGAATAGAATAGAAAAGCTTATTTACCACCACATTTATATATTTATTATTTTGTGCTATTATTATATTAAATGTATTTATTTATTTTTTATTATTATTGTTATTATGTGTTTATATAACTATATTTTCCACATCTCTTCCTCTTCCTCTTTCTGTGTCCGGCAGAAATCACTCTAAGCGATAAGACCGCCGCTCTAAGCGATATCATGTTACCATATTTATAGATTTTAAGTTTTATGTAAATAAGTATACACACAATAAAACAAACTTAATACTACTACTAACTGATAAACATATTTAAACATACATACATCTCGACTCTTAGATCTCACTTGGCTCAGTCAACATATTGCTACGCATAAGGTTAAAACTAATCAAACAACGGACCTCTATACTCTATAGGTCCATTATGTCCAATACCCTAAATGGGGCTTTATATTTGAAGGAAATTAGTTCCTCTATATCGCCCAATCGTCTAGACTGCGGTGACAGCTGCGGGCTTATTCCTTTTAAGGCTGTGTTCGGGATTTTTAATCTGTGATCTTTTTCCGGTATGTTTTATTGAGGAATTATTTTAATAATTAATTTACATAATAGTAAAATATATGTTCCTATAGAGAGTGGAATGAATTAGTGCGGTCATTTATTTATTCCTTAAATAAAAGATAACCGAGTAACTTCTGATTCCGTGACAACTCCGGGATTAAAAACCTATATGTTATTCTGAACCCTGACCTACATTTCTACCAAGTTTCATCATATTCAGTCCAGTAGTTTTTGCGTGAATGAAAAACAAACACGCATACATACATCGTCAAAAACTTTTGCATTTATAATATTACTAGCTTTCAAAGAGTTCCCTGAAATATCTTCCACATGGATGATCAGACTTGAACCAAATTTCTATGGGACCACACTGACACTTCACTCTTTCGAATGCAAAAAGAATTTTCCAAATCGGTCTTTAAATGCCGGAGATATGTGGTAAAATACATAAAAAATAGGATCGAATTGAGAGCCTTCTCCTTTTTTGAAAATCGGTTAAAAACAATGAATTTCTTGAAATAAATTACACAATAAGAGAAGAGAATTTGTTTGTACCTAACACACAGATTCTCTATCAATATTTGTCAAACTTATTTTTTTCTTTCTTAATTTTTATACCTGAAAATTATATCGATATTATTTCCCAACCGTATCGAGTCGATATTTATACAGCACTAGCAAGTAATAAATATTTACACAGGACTGTAGGATGACTTTTAATTAAAACCGAGGTTTCGGTCGCCGCATACATTTGAATTCTATTAGCTGCGATATTGATCAATCTCGTATGCTTGTTTGCATCGACGACATTATTTTATTTAGTCTACGTTGTTTGTCTAGACTCTTGTGGTTTGTTCAACTTCAGATCATAGATTGATTCACTTAACACTATTCAAATTATTTTTATAACAAGCATTTTTGGATTGTCATTTTTATATCTACCGATCGGAAAGTTGTTTCTAGAACTAATAAAAAGGCTGCCTTTTTGTGCCCTATTTCTTGTTCATGTCGATCCCAGGACATTTCGGCCTTACTCGCTACTCACTGAACCAAAAAATATCATACCTTATAATATGTCCTTACAAATTGCATTGTCTCCGTTGCAAATTATCACCATGGAAATTAGCTAGGATAGAACATAATATCAAAAAGGATAAAATATATTAATTATGCTATTACAAAAACAATCATTTTTGGGGGAGGTGTTTGAGGCAAACTGAAAACTTGTCTAATGCCTCTCCTATAATTATACCCCGACATTGAACTGCAGACCTGGCTGGTGAGTAGAAAGAGGTAGACGTATAAAGCGATTCCTACATAGACTTTTCTGTTTAAGCCGAAAACAGCATTTATATGTTGTGATAAGTTAGCACTATTTTTAAAGTCTCCCAATTATTTTAAACCATTATTGCTATAAGGTAAAAACACTAGTCACTAAACAAACTATATAAATATTCTTAAACACGAGATAGTGTCACGCTTTATAATATAACCCATTTATTGTCCAACTTCAAGTGTCGAGATAGTTCCGGATCTCAAGAGAATAGCTACATTGTCGGAATAATTC
>LQNK01001113.1:204887-220295 GCA_001586405.1 Phoebis sennae | reverse complement strand
CTTAACTTGAAAACCTTTTGTATTGTCATAGATATTACTATCTAGGATTATATACAATTTACACTAGACTGTAAGGTAAAAAGTGTATTATTTTCTAATAAAGACTTTTAAAAACTAGTGAGATAACAAGGACAAAAAAAAATATTTTTTGAGAATTATTCCGTCAAAATTTATGTTAAATATGCTAACCCATAGAATTAATCTGCTACAAAAAAAATAATAAAAAGAATAAAATTTATTTCATCATATGTATACATTTTCACTTTTTAGTATAAAGATCATAGAATCTCTTTACTTTATTCCTCAAGATCAATCTTTTCAAATCTTTTACAGGTCATTCATCAAACGGCTCAACAACCTACCTAGCCATCGACGACGACGGTCAACAAGTGATCGCCAAGAAATGGTGTCTTTCCTCCGCATCAGACTTCCAAACAAGAAACAAGCAAATAACACAAATACAGCAAGACTTAAAAGCCATGTGGAGAATCAAACACCAATCCTTGGTTCCGTACATAGCGATGGAAATGTCTACAGAATCGAAACGGGCTAAGCAATTTGTGTATATCTTTCGTGATTTCGTGCTGGGTAGTTCGTTGAAATACCTTCAAAATAAGTCAAAAACGTTCGGTGATTTGTTAGAGGCGTTGAAACTAGTGCGTCATATCGCGTTGGGTGTGTTCAGTGCGTTGCGAGAATTGCATAGTGTCAATGTGTTGCATCGTGATGTGCGGTGTGAGAATGTGTTCTTGGAAGACAGTGGTGCGGTGAGGTTGGTCGGTGCCAGTTTGGATATACGGTTGTTGGAGGTGATTGAAGGGGATAGTTATTGCGAGCGGTGAGTTTTTTTATATAAATATCTTTAGGAACATTTTTGTGCTTGAAAGCTTGTACTATAGAAGCTTGATAACTGAAAGACAGACGTTCCATACTAATACATACATATTTTAGATAATGAAACACCCAGACAGTAGATGAATTCTGAACTCAATATGTTGTGAAAAATTACAATACTTCGAGAACCTTTTGCAATTTTTGTTCAGTGAATAAATTCTCAATAAATTATTCACATTATCCCAATTAAGTTAAGACCATCCCAAAATATCCAGCATTTTCCCTGGATGTTTTGCTAATATTCTAGTGTTGTTCAATTAATTTCAGACAGACAAAAGCGCAAGATATCTACGCTGCTGCCCAATTGTTGCTCTCCATTGTGTCTCCGGAAGCTATTCATGAAATACCACCTGAATTTCCTGGATCTGCTAAGGACTTTTTTTCAAGGTAAGTAAAGATAAAGACAGCAGATAAGAATATTATATGAAACCTTTTATGCCATTATTATCAGAATAAAAATAGTTCAATGCTACAAGGCAATAGTTCATTGATAGTCATTTCCAAACCAGAAAAATGTCTGGGAAGTTTCTAGATTTTCCACCCCTAGGTTTCAAACTAAAGCATCATACTTGAAAGAATATTTTTCATTTTATATGTTTTCATTCTTACAGAACAAAAAATGCTGTTGAAAGATTGATTGAATGATTAAATGATGATTGAAGAGTTATTATTTTAAAGGGAAAAGATGTGATTTTTTGTTTGTTAGAATTGCTTAGGCTACTTGACCGATCGAAGAGTTATTATTACTATAATAATAATATTTTAAAGGGAAAAGATTAGATTTTTGTTTGTTTGAATTGATTAGGCTCCCATTTTACTGGACCAATTTGGATGAAATTTTGTACAAAGATTGTTTGAAACCAGGGAAAAGACATAGGATAGGGATGGTTCGGGAACTGGAGATGTACGCGGGTTAAATCGCAGAACTCAGTTAGTTATTAATATAAATGTTTATTGTATTATAGGTGTTTAACAGAAGATGAGCACACCCAGTGGTCAGCTGATCAATTAGTTAAACATGGCTTTCTTGTTGATGCCCCGTTGAAATTGCCCAATAGTAAGGAGAATAACAACGGAGACAGTGAATCTGAAGTAAGTAATTGTAAGAAGCTTAAGGGTAACTTGAAATTATTTTACTACTAACAAAAATGTATGTTTTGTAGAATCTTTAATGCCCAGTTCCTATAAAAATAAAACGAGTTGTTTTACTTACGCACAGTACAATGTCCTACTAGGCGTAAGTATAGCGTATAGCGTTCTATAATAAACGTGGCGTTAACATAACTACCAAAACTTGATTCTGATTGGTTGATTAGAGCCGCCCGCTATGAAAACGACTCGTTTGTTTAATATTATGACGTTCTGTCGTTTATAGGAACAGTGCCTTAGTCATTTTGTACAAGTCCTTCCCCAGTACCGTAAGATTGCAAACAAATTTTTACTCCAAAAAATATTTACTTTAAAATATAAAACTTCATAACAAAGTGAAAGCTTATGAGTTGGAAAGAATTTATAAAATGTATCAAAAAATATATATTGTCTAAAAGTTGCTTAAGTTACAATCACCCGTATTCCCATACGATAATATGAGTTCTCACAATGCACAGGGCTTCATAAACCTATTCAGAGACAATACTTAAGTGGAGGTTTCACTTGACGTTTAAATTAAGTCTTATTGTTATTGAAATAAAGACTTGTCATTTGAAACGCAGTGTACATGTCTTACACAAGTATTATTTGTGAATACGGGTGTAAAACTTATCTTTATTGGGGAATGTAGACATTCGCTATTATTTTCAGGATGAAGATGGTGCCAAAAAGTTAAATAATATAAGTACTCTAGTCAACGGCCATTCGAGACTAAATGCCGAATTTGAAATCTTGACGTGGCTCGGTAAAGGTGCTTTCGGTGATGTTTTAAAGGTAAAAGCTTACTGTTATGAATAATTGACTTTAAAATATATTAAATTTTTCTCAATTTCAAATAATCCTTACATCATTATAAATATTTTAAATGCAACTCTTTCTGTTTGTGTGTCTGTCTCTTCTCCACGCCTTAACCACTGCACTGATTTCGATGCAAATTGCAATCTTTTACAAATATTGTTTAAAAGTAGAGAAAGAACATAGTAAAACGTGGGTAAAACCGCGGAGCACGGTGGTGTATAAATTAAATATTCTTAAATTTTGAGCTGGTACAATTAAAAGAAAAAATATATACATTATTTGCAACGTTTTTCTTTACGAATAAATTCGAGCACAATCATTGACAATCATTGTATTAATCGAACTTCTAAAATACACTATTATATTTTTATATTAACAAGTTAATAACTCTTCTCAAAACATTCTAACTACATAAGCATTCGGGCATTTTTAATTAACTAGTCAATATAGTAAGATCTGTTCAATTTATTCAAGGTCAAGAACAAACTGGACGGCGGTTTCTACGCGATAAAACACGTGAAATTGAACCCTAAGAGCGTGGAATTGAATAAGAAGATCACCCGCGAAGTGAAGCTGTTATCCCGTTTGAACCATGAAAACGTGGTGCGGTACTACAACGCGTGGATAGAGACGACCATAGACACGCAGGTGGAGGAAACCAGCGTGTCTAGTGTATCTAGGAGCCCTGCGAAGAGGGATAGCCTAGCTGATGTCGTGGCTAAGCTGGGGCAAGAAATTAAGGTAAGATTTACATGTTCTATCTTCAAAGAATGCAATGCCAACGAAAACTTGACACTAAGTCTATAAAAATAAGTGTCAAAATCACTTGCAAAGTGACGCTTTTCTGATGGTTAAAATGATAAAAATAAAGTGTGGTACTAAAGTGCGTTTGTAATACAAGCAAGCGTAGGGGAAAATGAACACTAAATAAGTAGGTATAAGTATCAAAGTCACTTGAATCATGAAAACGTGGTGCGGTACTACAATGCTTGGATAGAGACAACCATAGACACGCAGGTGGAGGAAACCAGCGTGTCTAGTGTATCTAGGAGACCTGCGAAGAGGGATAGTCTAGCTGATGTCGTGGCTAAGCTGGGACAAGAAGTTAAGGTAAGATTTTCGCCTATTTCATCTTCAAAGAATGCAATGTCAACGAAAACTCGACCCTATACCTATAAAAATAAGTGTCAAAATCACTTGCAAATGATGCTTTTCTGAGTGATGCTTTTCTGAAGAAATTAAGGTAAGATTTTCTGATTCTCCCATTCTGTAGTTAATGGGAAATGAACTCTAAATCCATTAGAATAAGTTCGAAAATAGCTTAAAAATGCCGCTGCTGTTGGGTTCTAACCAGGTGAACATGGTGCACGAATAAGTATCAAAGTCACTTTTCAAAGAAGATACACCTTAAGAGTAAGGCAATAAGTATGAAAATCGCTTGCAAAATGATGCTCTTATTACCTTTGAATCAAAAAAACGTGGCGCGGTACTACAGCGCGTTCTTAATCCAAGTAATTGACCCTAAAAGTAAAAAGTCGCTTGTACCACGAGAACTTGGTGCGGTACTACAATGTGTGGATAGGGACGACCATAGACACGCAGGTGGAGGAAACCAGCGGGTCTAGCGTGTCTAGGAGCCCTGTTAGGAGGGATAGTCTAGCTGATGTCGTGGCTAAGCTGGGGCAAGAAGTTAAGGTAAGATTTTCTCCTATTTCGTCTTCAAAGAATGCAATACCAAGGAACTCGACCCTAAGTCTATAAAAATAAGTGTCAAAATCACTTGCAAAGTGACGATTTTCTGATTAAAACGAGTGGTAAAAGTAAGTGTGGTATCAAAGTGCGTTTGTAATGCAAGCAAGTGTAGGGGAAAATGAACACTAAATGAGTAGATATAAGTATCAAAGTCACTTGTACCACGAGAACTTGGTGTGGTATTACAATGTGTGGATAAAGACGATGATAGACACGCAGGTGGAGGAAACCAGCGTGTCTAGCGTGTCTAGGAGCCCGGCGAAAAGGGATAGTCTAGCTGATGTTGTGGCTAAGCTGGGGCAAGAAATTAAGGTAAGATTTTCTGATTCTCCCATTCTGTAGTTAATGGAAAATGAACTCTAATCCATTAGAATTAGTTCGAAAATAGCTTAAAAATGCCGCTGCTGTGGGGTTCTAACCAGGTGAACATGGTGCACGAATAAGTATCAAAGTCACTTTTCAATGAAAATACACCTTAAGAGTAAGGCAATAAGTATGAAAATCGCTTGGAAAATGATGCTCTTATTACCTTTGAGTCAAAAGAACGTGGTGCGTTACTACAGCGCGTTCTTAATCCAAGCAAGCATAAGGGAAAATTAACCCTTAAAGCGTAAGTGTAAAGTCGCTTGTACCTTGAAAACGTGGTGCGGTACTACAATGTACTAGCGTGTCTAGCGTGTCTAGCGTGTCTAGCGTGTCTAGGAGCTCTGCGAAGAGGGATAGTCTAGCTGATGTTGTTGCGAAGCTAGGTCAAGAAATTAAGGTAAGATTTTCCCATTCTGTAGTCAAAGTAAAGGATAATGAACTCTAAATCCATGCTTCCTCCAAAATGAACCTTAACCCGGTAGCAATAAGTGAAAACATTACTTGATAATGAAGGAAAACGCTGGTTAACGGTAGATGAAATATTTTTTTGGGTTAAATACTCTTGATAGAACACTTTTAATTAGCAATAATTTTTAATTTTTTTCATGGTATGGGCAAGCGGAGCATGCGGTTCACCTGATGTTAAGTGACTGACCGCAGTCCATGAACATTTACAACATCAAAGTGTCGCAGATGCCTTGCCGGCTTAAAGTAAGGAGGGGGGATAGGGAGAGGATTAATAATTGGAGAAGAGAAGAGTACAACAGAATCGTATATTTTCAGGTGAATTGGTCAATGTCAGACGCTCCAGTGCAGGCGAGAGATGAATCCTCGGATAGTGAAGACTCGAGCGATGATGATGATGATGACGAGCCTGATCTTTGGTTTAATATTATGAAGTAAGTGCAGTAACTAGATATTTAATACTAGCTATTCCGCATGACTTCGCTCCCGTACCTTTACAGCTAGAAGTAGTAATACAGAAACATATACGAGATCGGTACGCCAATTACAAATTATATAACCTTTGGTCATCAGAGATAATGTAGGATTCTAATGCTAAAAGATTTTTTCAAATCGGTGCAGTAGTTTTTGAGCCTACTCTATTCAAACAAAGAAACAAACAAAAATGACATCTTTTTCCTTTATTATATTAAAAATAAAAATTTGTACAGAGATTGTTTGAAACCCGAGGAAAAACATAAGATAGCTTTTATCCCTAAAATCCTACGGGAAAAGGAGATATAGAGAGCTCAGCTAGAATTAAAATAGAGTAAGGGTAGTAAGAAATGCAACTTGGGCTATACCTTACCATTGACAAACCTACATTCGCAAATAAAAAATATTTAATTAAAAAAAAGACTTAGAAAAGCCCAATAAATAATTAAACCTAATAATATTGTCCTTCAGTGGAGACGATGACTCCAGTAGTGTGATAGAATTCGAAGGTGTCTCCCAAAAGTCTGAGTCCACTCCATCTGAAGACACCACGATATCTACGGAACCACGGTTACAACAAGTGCTATACATACAGATGGAGTTCTGTGAGAAGAACACTTTGCGACAGGCAATAGACAATGGACTGTATCAGGAACATTTTCGGGCTTGGAGACTGTTTAGGGAGATATTGGAAGGTGAGCCTATGGAAATAATAAATAATATTTTTTAGTATATGTTTATAGCTGACAATTCATTAATTCAATTTTACCATGTATTGGATCTTCGTTATCTGAATTAATTAAATAAAATAAATAGACTAGGTTTTTTGATGAGCTACTTAGGGAAAATTTTTGTAGAAATAAAGAAAGAAAGTTTATTCCATACACAAGTAGGTACATAGAGTGAAATACGGACAATGAAAATAAAATGAGAAAACAAAAAAGAAACAATGCATGATAATAATAATAGTACAATTTAAAATGATAACAATTAAAATATATAAACTTTTATTAAATATCCATCTTAGTTTACTATACCGTAGAATTTGAGTGAACACTTTCACTGTTTTTTGGTGGTAAAATTGAGACTTTTTAATTATTTCTTTTTTTGGTAAAAAACCACGACGAATATAAATGATAGGTTTCAAAACATAAATTATAAATGAACATTTAATTATTTCTTTTTTTGGTAAAAAACCACGACGAATATAAATGATAGGTTTCAAAACATAAACTGATACATAAACATATGATTTAAAGATACATGACTACTTTTTTTCTACAGGCCTAGCACATGTTCACCAAAAGGGTATGATACACAGAGACTTGAAGCCTGTCAATATATTCTTGGACTCGAACGACCACGTCAAAATTGGTGACTTCGGTCTCGCTACCAAAGTGTTCACTGGATTGCCAGCTATTGATGGTAAGTGGATGACAATAATGAAATGAAAATATGCTTTATTTCACGCACAAAAAGAAAAAAGAACAGGAAAAATAACAATAATGAATAAGTATTAATAAAAATCAATTGGCGGCCTTATGTCTACAGCCATCTCTTACAAGCAACCAAAAATAAGACAATTTAATTTAAATAAAATTAATAACAGGTGGAGTAATGGAAAAAACTTGAACAACTTTTTTTTAATAAATTATATACATTGAGAAAACAGATATTGGACTCAAGAATAAAGTTACTCCATTTTCATTTTTTTTTTATTTCAGAGAGAATCCAGGACAGTAAAGACACTGATGGATTACTCACAGGAAAGGTAAAATTAAAATTTTTATTTCGATATATTTTTTTCGAACTTGAATCGATTTAAACCTTTAAAGGCAGATAAAATATTTTTCATCAACATCTATACTAATATTATAAAGAGGAAAGATTTATTTGTTTGTTTGTGTTGAATAAGCTCCGAAACCACAGGACCGATTTGGATGAAATTTTGTATGGAAATTCTTTAAAACCCCAGGAATGATATAGGATGATGATGATGATAGTTTTTAACTCGAAAATCTTACGGGAACGGGATATATACTCGGGAGAAACCGCTGACCTCAGCTAGTGATGTATAAAAATAATAAATAAATATTTGAAGGAAGGTTGGATAGATATAAAAAAAAATAAACGATAAAGAATTATTAATTTGAATATATTTTAGGTAGGAACAACGTTATACGTAGCACCAGAACTCCAACAATCTGCCACTAAAGTGATATACAACCAGAAAGTCGATATATACTCTCTCGGCATTATCCTCTTTGAGATGTTCCACTCTCCGTTCGAGACGGGGACGGAGAGATTCACTGTACTCTCTAATTTGAGGAAGAGAGAGATTAAGATGCCCTGTGACTTCGAGAGAGAGGAGAATGCTAAGCAGATTCATGTTATCAGGTTTGTTTAGCTTAGTCGTTGAGATACATACATCTATAGCTAGTTTATGAAAAATGTATTAATTCATACAAATAAGTGGGTAGTTTTAAAACCACATGACAATGGATTTGATAAATATTGTTGATGGCAAAGTATTTTTGTACAATAGATTGTTTTGATTGATGTGATAAATACATTAATGAAATTTTAGTTATAAAGCAGTTACGACATTAATATTTAGTATGTAACCTCCTGAACTTGAAAAAATCTTAATTCATCTATCCGATATCTACACTGAGACTTAAAAAATTTTTTTTTGCATTTTTCTTTTAATTGAATAGGCTACAAAACTACTGGACCGATTAAGATGAAATTTCGTATAGAGATTCTTTGAAACCTGAGAAATGACATAGGTTTCATCCCGAAAATCCTATAGGAAAATTATTTTAAATTGTATTAAAATCAAAATTCTTAACAGATGGCTCCTCGACCACGACGCAAGTTTGCGTCCAACCAGTGCAGAACTGTTGGCCAGTGAACATGTGCCACGGGCGGTGCCTGAAGGCGCGCTGTCTGGTCTCCTGTCCCACACCCTCGCGGGGAGAGGATCCAGGGGGTACCAGAAGCTGGTCTCCGCGTGTTTGGACCAGAGACCGTCCCCGGCTGAGGACTTTACGTACCATAGTGCGATTAAGAGCAAACCTTTGGATGTGGTGGGGGCGATCAAAGATTGTATTGTTAAGGTAAGTTTTTGAATAAAGGAGAGTATTGTAGGAGAAACAAGAGAAAAATCAACAAGAGAAGATGAATATTGTTAGTCCAAGCCTATTAAGGATAGTTTTTTGAATAAACTAGAAAAGAAAAGAGAAATATCTCCAATTAAACATGGGTAACAACATAATCCTTTCAATCTTTTTGAAATATTATTAAAAATAGAAAAATTGCATCGCGGAAACTTGAAAGACTATTAAAGATGGTTTTTTAAATAAACTAGAAAAGAAAAGAGAAATATCTCCAATTAAACATGGGTAATAACAAAATCCTTTCAATCTTTTTGAAATATTATTAAAAATAGAAAAATTGCATCGCGGAAACTTGAAAGATTTACAAGCTCTTTATATAATAACTTAATTTCCCTAAACTATTATAAAATCTTTTGATATGACACGGATGGTGAGTATTGGTTTAGGTCTAGGTTTGAGGCTCTTCAATAATTTTCCTATACGTATATTTCGCAAAATTGCAATGTAATGTTAATTGTAAGAGAGGTTGGATAGCGAATGAAGTTCTAGGAACGGAGCTACCGCCGTACGCCCGCCGAGAAGACTTCTAGATGATGTTCGGATTATTAATTAGTGCCGCGATTTGACGATAGAGGGCCTCTTGAGTAACTGAACATCTTTTGTTTTCAGATTTTTCGCAGTCACGGTGCAATAGAATTCTCTCCGCCATTGTTAACACCCCGCGCCGATCGCTGGGACCAGTGTCCCAACGCAGTAAAAGTCATGACTCTCTCGGGATCTGTCTGCCATTTACCGCATGACTTGAGGCTCCCCTTTGCAAGGTAAGATAAATATATTTATTGCATATAGGAATTTAGTGCAGTGCTAAATAAAAATAGTAACTCTCCGAGAGTAACACTATTTCCCCGAAGCACATGAATGAAGTGACTTTCCCTTAACAGACAGAAAAAATACTTATTATTCTTGTAGACTAGATTGTAATTAGATAAGGGTACTATGTTTTTTGTAGAACCCTAATAAATAAAAAAATATAGAGAGGTTTTATAAACCTCGGTTTGAGGTAATTTTTAGTATAGTACAGGTTGATGTTATGACGTAGGCATCCGCTAAAAAAACGAAACGCAAGGGAACGGGGAAACAGATAGCATAAACATTAATTCCCAAGATTCAGACAAAAACACAAGAAGTCAAATATTGAAAAAGGGATTCCAACCTAGAGAGGACAACAAAGAACGTGGAGTCACCATTCATTTCCATTATTTTTGTAATTATTTAAAATTTCAGGCATATAGCGTACTCGGGCACTAAATACATGCGTCGTTACGTCGTGGACCGCGTGTACAGAGAGACGGAGAGGACGGTGAAGGGATTCCACCCTAGGGAGATTGTTGAGTGCGCTTTTGATATGGTCACACCGAGTATAGGTAGGACATAAGAATAATTTTTATTAGACAAAAATATTAATACATTAATTTGAATATGAACTCTTGCCCTCACACTAGGATTCCAAGTTATTATATTTAATGCATTTTTTTTATTAGATTTGCCAACGATATACATCTACACAATCTGCACAAATATTATAAAGAGGAAAATTATGTTTGTTTTATTTAGTTGTAATGAATAGGCTCAAAAACTACTGGACCAGCTTTAAAAAAAATTTCACAAATATTTAATTGTGGTCCAAACAGCGCAGTTGTCAGACATACAGTCCGTTTAGATAAATTAAGCAAGAACAAATAATAAATAATATTGAGAACTATTTTTAACTTAACTATGACGGTCGTATCGGTGCAGTAGATGTGGCAATGGTGCATTGCGTCGGAGGGTGTGGGTTCGATCTCCACGAGAAGAAAATTATGTGATGAACATTGTAATTTTATTATGTCTTTGTGTTTAAATATCTATAGTATGTATGTATTTACAAAAAAAAGAGTGTGTTTAAGCTTGTCTTACAGTTATCTAGTGTCCATAGTACAAGCTTTGCTTAGTTTGGGACTGGATGGCGTTGTTTTAAATGTCCAGGAATATTTATTTATTTATGAAAATAATTTCTTAAAATTACATGTTAGTGAAATCGTACATGTAAATTGTAATTAGTGAATATTGTTTGTCATTTCAGATACGCTCTGGCCCGATGCAGAGTTACTAGTCGTAGCGTATAGAGCGGCCACCGCGAGTGCTCTAAAAGTGACTATACGCTTGAACCACACGGAACTGCTGAAGACATTGTTATTGTCATGCGGTGTGCCTTTGGACAAACACGCATTGATATACCCAGTGTTGGTGGATGTTAGTCTCGGTGTGTGTAAAATCTATACTAATATTATAAAGCTGAAGAGTTTGTTTGTTTGTTTGTTTGTTTGAACGCGCTAATCTCAGAAACTACTGGTCCGATTTGAAAAATTCTTTTAGTGTTAGATAGCCCATTTATCGAGGAAGGCTATAGGCTATATATCATCCCGATATTCCCACGGGAGCGAAGCCCTGGTGCGCAGCTGGTATTCTTATAATAATTGACCGATTGGCGCAGTGGATATGGCTATGGTCTGGTGCGCCGGAGGGTTTGAGTTCGATCCGGGGATAGAAAATTTTGATGTGATCAATATTGTAATTTGTACTGTCTGGATGATAATTTATGTATAGTATGTATGTATTTACAAAAAAAAAGTATGTCTATCAGCCACCTTGTGTCTATAGTACAAGCTTTGCTTAGTTTAGTACTAGGTGGCGTAGTTAAAATTGTAAACTAGAAATTAAAATTTTGATATTACAAAAATCCTAGCAAGTGATAATGGGACCCCATATTTATTTCTACAATGTTCAATGAAATCTTTGTTTGCTGCCAGATTATATTGGAAAAATAAGTACCATATACAGGGTGTCCCGTAATGAGTGAAGCATCTTTTGGGGGAAGATAGCTGAGCTAATAATCTATCAAAAAAACCCAATATAGGTCGTACGAAAATATCACTGTTTTTGAGATATTGAGGATTTTGTAGTTTTTTCAAAAATGTTGACCTCACCCAATGTTTTATATTACTGTGGCCGTAATTCTTATTTGTTTTTCATAATTTTTTTACTAAATTTTCTTTATGAGTTGCTTTCTTGGATACATGCATTAGATATTAATAGAAGTATCAGACAACGGAAGAAAAAAAATATTTATTTCAATTTTTGTATAGAGTAAAATTTTGAGGTCAGATTTGATAGTCTGTGGTTTAAAAAAAATGTACTACACTGAGACGGTCAGTGAACTTAAAAACTTCTGTATTTAATACCGATTTCAAAATGGTATAAAAGTTATGGTTTTTCCCTAGAGCAAAAAAAATATTGCAATTTGAAATCAATTTGGAACCTATTTTAATGATACATCCAGGATGATACTTAGTATGAAATGTTATTTTGAAAAATAAAATTAAATGCTATAATTGGTCAATATTAATAAGAATTCATAATTTGTAATGTGGTGTATTGTGTATAAATGCATAAACCTTCATGAAATTTAATGTCCACTTTTATCATATGCCATTACAATATTCTCTCATTTCTCCAATATTCTCTAATACTTATCTATGAAAATATTTTTTTATTAATTTAAAATAAATCTAAAAGTAAAGCAATTACTTTTGTGCCAAATTTTAGCTATGGTGGCCAAAATTTTCAGAGACTAACCAACATCGCGTGAGATTTCCGGGTCCATAATTATTGGTCTATCGAACTGATGATAGGTGTAGTGGGAGCTGAATTCAAATTTCCAGCTATTTGCATTGTAGAATGCGGCACATCTTGTAAAATCAAAGTTTACAACGGTATAGTACAATTACGGTTCTATTTAAATTTTTTGAAAATTTATGCATTTATACATAATATTTCAAATTACAGATTATGTATTTTTATTAATATTGACCAATAATAACATTTTATTTTATTTTTCATGTAAAAAAATAACATTTCATACTAAGTATCATCCTGGATGTATCATTAAAATAGGTCCCAAATTGATTTCAAATTGCAATATTTTTTTTTGCTATAGGGAAAAACCATAACTTTTTTACCATTTTGAAATCGGTATTAAATACAGAAGTTTTTAAGTTCACTGACCGTCTCAGTGTAGTACATTTTTTTTAAACCACAGACTATCAAATCTGACCTCAAAATTTTACTCTATACAAAAATTGAAATAAATATTTTTTTTCTTCCGTTGTCTGATACTTCTATTAATATCTAATGCATGTATCCAAGAAAGCAACTCATAAAGAAAATTTAGTAAAAAAATTATGAAAAACAAATAAGAATTACGGCCACAGTAATATAAAACATTGGGTGAGGTCAACATTTTTGAAAAAACTACAAAATCCTCAATATCTCAAAAACAGTGATATTTTCGTACGACCTATATTGGGTTTTTTTGATAGATTATTAGCTCAGCTATCATCCCCCAAAAGATGCTTCACTCATTACGGGACACCCTGTATATAGATATACATTTGTATACAGAAAAACGTTGATGTAAAAGTTACTAGCGAAAAACTTAAATAAAAAACTTAAATTTGATAAATAAAAAAACCAATATCATAAATGTGAAAATATGGAATGTCTATGTGTAAATTACTGAACGAAGTTTAGTAAAATTTCTTATTCATGTAAGCTATTAGATTTACTAGTTGATAAAGTACCTTAAGGTCTCAAAATAACGCGAGTGAAGTGGCGGTCAGAAGCTAGTAATAATATAATGTATAATTATTATTATTTTAGGACGTATTACAAGCCTTCAATTACAAACGCATTTAGCCACTCTCTGTGTCACGAACCGAGATATAACCAATCTGTTAAGACTTATGGAGGCAGATGTAGACATCAAACAAGTGAGAGACCTTGTGGCCCAAGTGAGAAGAGATAAGTGGAGTCATACGTTGGAAAGAGCGGTGAGAGAGCTGGAGACTGTGTGCAATGATGCTGCGGAGTTGGGGTGTGAGGTGAGTTAGAAAAAAAGACTTTACTAACTTAAATTTAAGGTTGAATTTTGGATGAGGACATCCCTGGAATCCCATTTCAAAGAGAGAATGTATAAAAGCTATGGATTGTCTGGGAGGTAAGATCCTTATGTTGGTTGGTTTAAGGTTCAATTTCGTGTAACCAAACACAAGGCTCATCAAAGCGGATCTAGATATCAAGCAAGTAAGAAAAAAAAGCTAGAATGACACGTAAAAAGATCGTATTAGACCATGTAACATTTCGTTTTTCCAAGGTTTTCATAAAAAAATAAAGAAAAATTTTTTTTTTACCACTTATGTTCATTTTGCTTTCTTTGTTATAAAGCGTGTCTCACTTTTTATTTATTATTTTTTATTTTAATTTGGAGCCTGCAGTGTTCTACTGCTGAGTAAAGGCCTACTTGAGCTCAGTTTCACTTTTATTTTTATTTTTTTATTTTTATTTTATTTTATTAAGGTCCAGCAACAACACACATACATAACATTCTTAACTAATAATTTAATCTTAAAATTACTGGTACATGTGCCAATTATAGGTGTACTCAGCGTTGATGGGAATAAATGTTTTGTATTGTTGAATAAATGTATTTTCTATCTTTGTAATGTTTATTTTTACGTTCTTTTCAGTGTCCAATGACAGTGGCCCCGTTCCTAGCGTACAACGCGAACCAACATCGCGGCGTTTTTTGGCAGATGTCGGTGTTGAGACAACAGCCGAAACCGGCCGCTAAGCATAGGACGAAGGACTTAATCGCTGCTGGGGGGAGGTAATTATGTTTTAGTTTGTAAGGATAATAGACACGTTGAATAAATATTAGCTTAAAGGTCGAAAGATAGTTTATCACTACATAGTATAAAACAAAGTCGCTTTTTCTGTCATGTGTCATGTTGTATGTCCCTATGAACGCTCAAATCTTTAAAACTACGCAACGGATTTTGATGCGGTTTTTTTTAATAGATAGAGTAACTCATGAGGAAGGTTTTTATCAGCATTGCACCCGTGCGAAGCCGGGGCGGGTCGCTAGTATAATTTATTTTTATTAATTCCATTCGCATTTAACATTTAGAATTTGAATGTAAGTTCAGTCAACATTTTTTAGTGAAACTGTTTTAATTCAATAACACTAATAATTTAATAACACTATCTATACATATAATAAAACAGTAACCGAACCATTTCTGTACATTAAATATTTTTCAAAAAGAGTAATTGGTATGCAATATGTATGTTCTATAGAGACCAAAACCATGGTTAAAAAAATTTTTTTCTGTTTGTCTGTTTGTCTGTTTGTCTGTTTATCTGTTTGTATGTTCGTCAATCACGCAATAACCACCAGGCAAATTTTGATAAATTTTCACATGTTGATAGATCATGATTAGGTGCAAATTATAGG
>LQNK01001113.1:193533-204600 GCA_001586405.1 Phoebis sennae | reverse complement strand
TGCTGATAGATCAATATTAGGTGCAAATTATAGGCTACATTTTATTTGAAAAAAATAATTTTAGGGGTGGGTCTCCATACATGTAAACGGAGGGTAAAAAAATAAATTCACGAATACATTATTAAATTTGATGTCATGAGATAGGTCTTTAAAAATGAAATAAAGGTTTCTAAATGCGTTTTTTGCTAAATTTAATATTTTTTGAGATATATGCTTCTGAAGTCTTGAAAATGTCATAGCACGTGACAATGTGAGATTTTGGTTGACTTGCGGTCCTATCTTTTTATACTCTTTACGTATAGATAAGGTAAAAACACTCATTAAATTCTCAAAAGCCTTCAAAAAATAACCAACTCTCCGCCCGCGGCTTCGCTCGCGTGTGCTACAATTTTCTGTATTTGGAAGAGGCGCGCGCACTGTGAGATTTTGGTGAAACCTATTTCCATAGAAAATCATAAAAAGCACTATAGACATGCGCATATAATTAGAAGTGGTCCTGCGACCGTAATTTTTCTAAACTTTTGTTGTGCGCCTCTAAACAATACAGAAATTAGTAGCCACGCATGCGAAGCCGCGGGCGGAAAGCTAGTTCTATAATAGTTATGTTAATATTAATATATATAAAGATTTTCGTAACTTAATCATCGAAGAAATCGAGTGCTTTCTTCGATGTAAAAGATATTCCAGGGAACTCATCGATTTATAATATCAGTAGGATTAAAGACACTCGTCTCGTCAGACGAGTGTCTTTAATCCTACTGATATTATAAATGCAAAAATTTGTGAGAATGTATGTATGTATGCTCTTTCACAAAAACTAATAAACGGATTTGGATGAAATTTGATATACGTGTGGGTAAAGATCCAGAATAACACATAGGCTACTTTTAATCTCGGAATTTCCACGGGATCAGTTGTTGCGCGAGTGAAACCGCGGGGCTATACTAGTAATTGATAATTATGTTTTAGGTACGACAATCTCGTAGAAGAGTTTTGGCGAGTGGCTCGCGCTGAGAAAGACCGTGACAATGCTGAGTTAACGTGTAGTTCTGTGGGCTTCTCGTTGTCTTTGGAGAGGATGGCCGCCATCTTGAAGAGTTTGGAAGTGGAAGTGCCAGCTGGGGGGAAGAATTATGATGTACGTATATTTTTTTTGCAGTATTTTGTAAAAAAAAGGAAACTTGTATTTTCCGAAAAAAAAAATTTAATCTGGATTCGTTGCTATGGAAAATATAACAATGTGTTTTTTTTTCCTTTTTGCCCAGTCTTTGCACTTGGGTTAAAAAAAACCAAACGAGGTTTAGGGTACTCGCACTTGAATTTCCATTATATACAAGAGGTGACCGATTTGGTAAAATAGCCATAAGCATGTTTTTACAACCATGATCTGATTCATATGTCTAAATACTTGTTTGAGCAGTATTTGTTTATACAGAAATTCTGCAGTAAAATCACTTTGATTTTCCTTTTTATTTTACCCCGTAGTTTAACCCATGTGGGTAAATTTATGCGTTTTATATTTTAGGAGGACCTAGTCTGCGTATGTGTGTCTCCCCCCCACTTGAGGGAGGGTCGGGCCCTAGCGCGCTCCCTGTGGGCGCAGGGCCTCCGGGCCTCGTGCTGGCCCGGGTCTGAGGACTGCCTGCATTTGACCAGAGCGGCCATTTTGTTGAGGAGGGACAGGGCGTATGTACTCGCGTCGTGCTGGGAGGGGAACAGGTACCGACTACCTGCATTGACTGTGTCTTCTTGCTGAATGAATTTTAAATGCATATTATGATGACAGAAAATAGTGTTGAGAAATTTGAAGCATGAGAAATATATTTTTATTGAAAACTAGTTGATCCGCGCGGCTTCGGTCCCGGAGCATAATGCTATAAAATATAATCTATGTTACTCGTGGATAATGTAGCTTTCGAATGGTGAAAGAATTTTTAAAATCGAACCAGTTTTTGAGCCTATTCATTACAAACAAACAAACAAAGTTAACAAAAAAAGTCTTTATAATATTAGTGTAGAGTACGTTACTACTGCGTAAGAATATTCTTTGCAGTTCTCTTTGCCTATTTTAACAATTTTCCTACTTTAGATTAGATATATTTTTTTCATTAGTTTACAAATTCGCATGCAGACTTATGATGTAAGAGCTTATGTAGAAAATATATGTATTTTGCAGAATGCGAGAATACAAAGTGGCCTTCATAGACGTTGTTGATTTTGTTAAACAGAAGCTCAATCCAGAGACTACAGTAAGAAATCCAGATTATGGTAAGATTTATTTATATAATTATATATATCATTCACCAATACTTTTATGTATTGTGACATTAGCTATAAAGTAATCCGGTCATTTGACATTGGAAATAACAAATTGATACGAATGTTTTACGACGTAATTCTAAAGCGTCCAAGAATATTTTGATCAAATTATTTTCTTTAAAGTTTAAAAACATGCATAAAAAATCTTAAAACACACCATTTATTTACAGAACCAACGTCAGGCGATAGATCTAATCACTGTCCTTAGTATTTTTAAACATTTTTTAATATGATAAACAATATTTTTTGAATGTATTATTTTTTTTTAAACATTAATTAATTAGTTTACTCGGCAATCGCTAGATGTCGCTATTTTAAAAACCCACTTTCTCATGTATATTTTGTACCTTTTCTTGCAGGCAGTCGCTCCATAAGCTGGAGTGAGAGCGACAAGTCGAACAGCCCGTGCGTCTCTGTCACGTTTATCACTGCTAGTGAACGGATCACGAAAAATACTAAGAGACATTGTGAAGTCCACGTAAGTTTAAAATAATAATAGTTTCTGTTCTGAAGTTTTGTATGTAAATAGGCGTTTGACATTAAAATGTGTTATCATTTACGAATTATAAAAAAATATATATATTTGGATTTTTTACGACCGCGATAGTCTACTCCTACATCATTGTTACAAGATGCTGTGACGTAGAAGTTATTATAGATAGACTTGGATGTAGTGGAAATGTGTAAAACGGAACTGGCAGGTTTGGTTTTAGATCGGATTCTTTTGGATTTGTTGTAGGACGGTAGTTTAGATTGTTAAAGAAATAAAAGTTGATAGGTTTTTGCGAGTTTATACCGGAAGTTCATCTTTGCAGTCTTAAATTTTTATTTTGGAGGGGATATTGTAATAAAAATGAAAATACATAAAATAAAATAACATTTATTAGTAATTTTAGTAATCTATTTAATTCTTCTAAAATATTAAACGTTTTATATATACTTATATATTTCGCTTACTTTATATTGCCTTTTTTTTCAAGACTGTATAGATAAACAGCCGGTATAATTGTAACACATTAGGACATTTCTTGATAAAAAAAAAATATTTTAAAAATCCATGATATTCCACAGATCAACAATCAAATAACCTCCATGCTAATGCACCTCGGTCTACAACCAGTCTTCTCGCGCGTACGTGTCAACGTACTCGCCCTCGCGTGCGAGTCCGCGTGCGTGCGGCAACTGAGTGCGGCGTTAGCGGCGCCACTGCACGCGCCGCACTTGCCGCACGCCTTCCGCCCCGTGTGCGCCGCGTGAGTATACAGCTAGCCCTCGCGTGTGAGTGCGTGCGGCAACTGAGTGAGAACTACATTTTAAACTTTGTATTCATAAATAAAATGCACAGTATCGCTTGAAAATCCGCCAATGCGTAGAAGCCGTCGGAGTTATCATTTAAGCCTTAAGTATCGCAATATACGTGGATGTACATCACAGTAAAATCCCTGTAATCGATACCAGAAAAGATCACAATTTTAACCGTTTGAAGACCAGACCGTTTGAATTACACCAGGGCTATTTTGAACAAATTAAATTACTATGATGTCGAATGCAAAGATATCGGCCGACCATTTCATATTTAACAACTCACTCGAAGTAAGCACCATACATTTCAAACTGGTAAAGACATCTCTTCCACGTCGAAGTCAAAACAATTCAATCAAGACATTTTTTTGTCTAAAGAAAAACCTATTATATACTACAGATATTTTTAAATCAATAAACCTCATATTCTTCCTTCTTTTCCTCAGGTTCATAAAACGGCAGAAGATTCTAGAAGAAGCGCTAGACGAACTCACCAACCTGGTGAAACAGAGTAACCAAAACAGATCCCCCGATGAAATACAGCTCTACGCACTCTACTCTATACCGGATTCCGTTTGTAGGCTGATAACGTGATATATATTTTTATAACAAAAAAATGACAATTTGTATAATTAATTACAATGTACCCGAACTAGTATTAAAAAATTTTAAGTTTGTCTGTTTGGTACGTATCAGGTGTAAACCGCTGAACCGGTTTTAGTGAAATTTGGTAAGATAAAGTTGACCGGTGTAAAGGATAAAAATTACCCTTATTGCGAAAAAAATGGTTTATCTAAGTAATGATACAATATTATATCAATATTAAATTTTTTTTTGTTCTTCGTACATTAAAAGATACACATAAATAACTATTACTGGTGGTTAATATTCGCATCAGGTGCTATGATTTTAACCACAATGAAAGTATGTGAAACCATAATGTAAGGCCAGTGTTATTATAGTCTTATTTTTTAATGAATACAGTGTGATGTTTTAGTCGACGGACGCATTCTACAGCGTGTTCTTCGAAAAAAAGTTTCCCTTAATTTTAGAGAAAATGATCCAAATCCTACTAATGTTATAAATGCAAAAGTTTGTGAGGATATATGCACATATATGTACGTTTGTAACTCTTTCACGCAAAAACTCGGTATGCATATAGGTAAGGATTCACAATAACAAATAGGTTGCCTGGTAGAAATCGCTTTACAGCGATAAGGCCGCCTACATTCCTAGTTCGTAATTTGATACTGTGTGATTTCTATACTCATTTTAGTACAATAAAGAGTTATTCTATTCTTTCTATTCTAACAAATAGGTTATCTTTAACCCGGAGTTGCCACGGTATCAGAAGTTACGCGAATGAAACCGCGGAGCGTGGTAATGCATACGTATTAGCCCTCATCCATCTCCAGGACTCACTACAAGGCAGAAGACCGGCCTGAATGGAGAGCCTTATCACAAAAAAATGCAAACAATTGGTGGTCACGACCCTCAGTCATGAGGTTACGACTAAGAAGAAGCCCTCATTGCTATCGGTTTCGCCGTATGTATTCATATGACATACAAAAATTAAAAAAAAATAATAAAAATAATTGACCGAGCGAAGCGAGTTCTCAGAGTCGAGATGGCCGGGCGGTTGTATGTTTGTATGTTTGTATGTAAGTATGAAAAACTTTGTCCGACGATAACTGGAGTACCGTTAATCCGATCTTAATAAAATTTCATAGGCCGATAGTTTAGACAAAAGAAAATGTCGAGTTCGAAGATGAGCGAAATCCGTAGGGGGGATACGAAGATAGGGGGTCAATAGTTGATTCATCCGATCTCGATTAAATTTCGTAGGTGAATAAAACGAATATTGAGAACAAAAATGAGCGTAATCGGTGGGGGGTAAGGAAGATAGAGGGGATGAAATAGGCAATTTTCATATGAATATAGCCGAGTGGGGTATCAAATGAAAGGTTTTGATTTATACTTTACAACGCGAGGTCCAGCTAGGGGCGAGCCACTAGTTCTATCCGAGGTATCCGAACGTTGCGAATGATGTGGACGCTAAGCTTCAACGACCTTAGATACGACAGGGTGTCCACACTATAGCGATATTTGAGGAATCGTTTGGTAAGTTGTTTTTCTTCAATTTATTTGTATTTTTATTTAGGCATATTTCTATGAGATAAGGACAATCTTAACTATCGTTGGTTTTAATGCGTCTCGATTAAAAAATCACACTGAATTTAATTTTAAAGGCGGTAGTTTGCATTTATGTTAAAATATCATCTCATTTTAGGAAAAATATTGAAAATATAATATCTATATAACATTTTTAATTTAATTAGTGAAATTTTGTAAAATACTACAGTTGTCAGTATTACAACGTGCCTATAATAATTTCTAACTAGTAATTAATTATTTAGCTAAAATTGAACTAAAAACTTATAATATTTTTTAACTGTAAAATTAATTAAAGAATGCGATGTTTCATATCAATATAATAAAAAATAATATTTGCAATATTCAAAATGTATTTTTATATTTTTAAATGTCAGGGCCGAAAATCGGAATTAACATCTAAAAATGATGATTTTTATTTAAATACTAAAGTGATGTTTTATTTTAAAATTCTAATTTAATACTTATTTAAATAAATCTAAACGACAACACACTTTCTTGTTGTTTTTCAAATTCCTCTAAATACTTATGATAATAACTTGAAGAAGCTTAGGCGAAGCTTAAATGTCATGCTCTCTCTATCCCTCTAATGAAGGGAGTTAGGAACAGAATAATATTTAAGTATCAAAATTGCACATTATGTAAGTCCAAAGCTTTAAAATGTCATGTTGTCTCTATCACTCTCAAGAAAATGGAAAGGGACAGAATGATATTTAAGTATCTCTCAAAATTGTCTCTGTAAGTGTAACAAAGGGAGAAAGGGACAGAATGATATTTAAGTTTCTCAAAATTCCATTTAAAAAATTCCATCGCAAGTGCAAAGCTTATAAATATCATGCTGTCTCTATCACTCTACTGGAGATAGAAAGGGACAGAATTATATTTAAGTATCTCTCAAAATTTACCATCCATTAAGAATTTTGACTTAAGGATGTTTTAAATTAAAGCATCACTTGAGAATATGTATGAAATACTTTACTATTTTGATTTTTATCAGAATAATTGCATACATTGGATAGTCTTGAATATTTAAGTAAAATACGAAATAATATAATATGTTATGTGTGTTTGTGATTACAAACAGTATCTTAGGAAATGATTGTTAAGTATTTTTATATGGATGAGTTTAATAAATGGTTAAATAATACAATATATTTCATTTACTGTTTTATTTTAAACAACTTATGTCTATTCGTTATGGAGTATAATAATTATGAAGCGATATCCTCTCTCTTACTCTATTAAAAAACTATCGCGAAGATATTTTATTCAACCAAGGAAATTTGTACTATGTATTCGGTCATATTGATCGGCATACAAATCAACCTTAATCAATAAACTGCTGTATCGAAATATATATATTGCCAATAAAATTCTACACACACAATTGTGTTTCGAATTCAATGGTATCTTTTACATCGTCTTAACTCAAATGGTCTTATTACAGTCTCGTCCCTACTTAGTTTTCAAGATATATTACTACTGGTAACGTTAACATTAGAACGCGAAGTCTAGCTCAGAACGAACCACCAGTATATTAAAACTGCCAATTCTATGTCAATGCAAATATATGAATTTTATAAGAATAACAACGATGAAAAGGTTATGTATACAGGTGGGACGTTTAGCAGCCGAGCATGTGATGGTCACGAGGATACACACCACCATAGAAAAAAAATAGTGATGGTGGCTTACGAGACTTATAAATGCTAAATATCAATGTCAAATTAGGCTATATAAAAGTCAAGCACATTTTAAATGTCAGAAATTATCAAGTCTATCTAAATCTATCTGACTTTGACATTGTTTGTGTGTTATTCATGTAAGGCGAAGAACAGTAAAGGTCGAAAGTCGAAAAGATCTTGTGGGACGCTCGGCAGCTTGCACCCGATAGAGCACGCGCAGGCTAGGAACTTGGGATAGCCCAATGACATGTGTATAGACACATGTCAACCATAGTCTCTAAACTCTAAAGTACTAAATTTAAAGTGATTTAAGGAACAAATTGTACTCTTCTAAGCATGAACAAATCCACATATAATTTACGATGGACGCGATACCACACTCCTGACACATTTTGATCTCTTTTCCTTAGTTTCCGACCTGAGTACACTATAGATCATTTAAAAATGCCAAATGTATTGATGTTATTCATGCAAGGCGCGCGATAACAGTGGCGAGAAGGTCATATGCACCGGAGGGACGCTCGGCAGCTTGCCTGTGATGGAACACGCGCTAGTCATGAGGATGCACACCACCATCGACAGGAACATGGCCATGGTGGTCCAGAACTTTAGCTGCATACATTTCAACCATAGTCACTAATGTACTAAATTTAAAGTGATTTAATAAAGATATTCTACACATTTTTATGCTCTACACATCGGCAGACGCAAACGCGAGCGTTATCTGCTGATATCGTCCGCGAACATAAAGACACGGTATAGAAATCCTACATGGACTCCTACTAATTAAAACCTCACGGTGGCCTACGTCTGCGCAAGAAATAGGAGGGCCTTGAGATCTCGAAGAAGAACGCGCACATTGAGGGGTAATATGCCTAACCGTATAAGGTAATTTACGCAGATGTATCCACTATCCATCGACAGATGACGTCCGCATCCGCATCTGCCGATGTGTAGAGCTTAAGCGTTAACAAATCTGTGATATAATTTACGATGTCTTCACGAATCCAAACTTTTGATACACATTTTGATCTCATATCCTTAGTTTCCGACCTGAGTACACTATAGATCATTTAAAAATGCCAAATGTATTGATGTTATTCATGCAAGGCGCGCGATAACAGTGGCGAGAAGGTCATATGCACCGGAGGGACGCTCGGCAGCTTGCCTGTGATGGAACACGCGCTGGTCATGAGGATGCACACCACCATCGACAGGAACATAGCCATGGTTGCCCAGAACATGATGATGATGAAGTACTGCGCCCTCCGCCAGGGCACTTCGTGCCGTGTTCTGCGGACTTCTTCGATGGTGAGAGGTCTGGAAAGGAGAAAAAGATAATAAAAATGTGTTTATTGTCATAAACATGTTATACAATTAATATTACATGTACAAAATTGTTTGACAAAAGGAAATGGCTCAGCATTTGCTGTTTGGCAGACCAATGCCAGGCAAAGCTGTTTTTCAGCCACCCCTGAACCCCTAAGATGGTAGGCGAGAGCTGTGTCGATAGAGGGCTTAACATAGTAGAAAACTAAAAAAATTAAATTAAAAATACAACTTGTTTTTATCTTTACTTTACTAACTAATAATCTATAACTAATAACTGTTCCATGTCACATGATAGTATTGTATTTTATTTTCGAACGGCTGTAGAATGAAGAATGTTAACAAATTTTGATTTTTAGCTTTTCATATTGTTTTTTTTAACTAAAAAATACTGTTGAAAAAATTATTTTGTTACGTCAATTAGTTTTTGATTTATAAGCAAAACAAATCGTAACCACCGACGCGGCGATTGCGGCGGTGTGACGTCATAAAACAGACAGCTCATGCGCTCGCTATAGCGCTTCCCACACGTATTATACTTGCTGCTAAGTAGCGCGGCCCGCGCGGCGTCTGTTTTGTGACGTCACAAGCGGTCACGTGACTTTAGCGGAACTCGGAAGTTTAAAAGCTTATAAAATGAAAACTACTTGGTATTTTTGACTGCAACAAAAAACAGTGTATTTGTATAGGTACAAGCTATACTGTAACAAACTTTCAACCTATTTGGCATACCTAGTAACATTCTCCATTACGATATTCCTAATTAATAAGTTTAAAACTTGTATTTAAATCCGCTATTTGGAATTAATATTTAAGTAGTGTTAAAAAACAGTGGACTTGGAAAAAATAGGATAGTTTTTTGTAGTCTACGCAAGGAAAGAGATGCATACGCAGATAGAATTGCTAGTTTAATATACTTATTACTTATTCTCATTAAAGAAAAATCAGGCAGTTGCATCTCAATATGGAAGTAAATAACTTTAAAAAGGAGGTTCTTATAACGGTGAGATAAATACACAGATTCGCGACCCTTTTAAAGGCCAACGTACCAGTCACGGAAAGGGCAAATTCTTTTTTATTAATCAAGGATTCGCTCCCGTGGGAATATCGGGATGATATATAGCCTATAGCCTTCCTCAATAGATGGGCTATCTAACACTAAACAAATTTTTCGAATCGGACCAGTAGTTCCTGAGAGCGCGTTCAAACAAACAAACTCTTCAGCTTTATAATAGTAGTATAGATTATTTGAAAAAGGATATTTTAAGGTTACACGTTATACATTTTACACGTTCGATTTATCTAAATAAAATTTTATATTATTACTATCTTATCTAAATGTGGAAGGAGCTATGTTATTAAACGGATATTATATTTAAATTTATTAAAATGATTTACAAAAACAATATTAACATATTAATGACGAAGTGACATTGTGCATTCAGTCAGGAAATATCAACCACTTGCATGAATAGCGACACTTCAAAATTCAATCAATTTTATAATGATACTAGCTTTCCGCCCGCGGCTTCGCACGCGTGGGCTACTAATTTCTGTATTTTTAGAGGAGCACAACAAAAGTTTAAAAAAATTACGATCGCAGGACCAGTGATATACGCATGTCTATAGTTTTTTTTTATAATTTTGTATGGAAATAGGTGTGACAAAAATCTCACAGAGCGCGCGCTTCCTTAAAAATACAGAAAATCTAAGCCCACGCGAGTGAAGCCGTGGGCAGGGCGTTAGTTATTTTTTGAAAGTTTTTGAGGATTCATTGAGTGTTTTAACGTGTTAATCTATACGTTAAGAGTATAAAAAGGTATGTCCGCAACTTAACCAAAATCTCACATTGTCACGTGGTACGAGATTTTCACGACTTTAGAAGCATATATCTCAAAAAATATTTATTTTAGCAGAAAACGCATTTAGAAACCTCGATATCATTTTTAAATACCTTTCCAATGAAACCTCACTAAATGATGTATTCGCGAATTTATTTTTTTACCCTCTGTTTACATGTATGGAGAGCCACCCCAAAAATATATTTTTTTAAATAAAATGTAGCCTATAAGTTGCACCTGATATTGGTCTATCAGCATATGAAATTTTATAAAAATCTGCCCAGTGGTTATTACGTGATTGACGCACATACAAACAGATAAACAGACAAACAGACAAACAGACAAACCGACAAATAGACAAACAGAAAAAAAAAATTTAACCATGGTTTTGGTATCTATAGAACATATATATTGCATAT
>LQNK01001113.1:175843-189308 GCA_001586405.1 Phoebis sennae | reverse complement strand
GCATGCTAAACGGTTCAAAATATGCAAAAAGTCCAGTTCACACAAGCAGAGTTCAAGATAATACCAAGTACAGTTCAGTATGCAGATCGCTTAATTCAGTCCAAAAATCAAAGCCAAAAATACGAAACTTTGCACAATAAATAAAGGATTATAGCGTACTGATTTGAAAACAGTAATTAATCTTTTGTAATTTAGGAATTTCTCAGTAAAAATTTATGAAGATTGATTCTTCTCGTTAAAAATAGTTAGAATAGTTGTCCTGGCTGATTTCCTATGTTATTTTACCATTTTATAATCTTGAATAGATGCGCCAATTTTTAATAAGACTTGCCATAGTGGTGACTATACATTTTTTTACACCACAATTTATCAAAGTTGACTGAAAGTAAAAATCTTTCGAAATTTTAGAGAAAAATACAATTTCAATTGCTTTTTATGTAAAAACCACATGCATTCTGGGTATTTAAATGATTGTGGTGGATAGCAGTGCTACTTAAGTTTCCAATACAAAAGAAAAGTTAGAAATATTAGTAAAATTGTGGACATGGTAACAAAAAATGTCTTAGTAGGTGAAATTTTTTGAAGCAAATAAATTTTTCTTTATAATTTAAAAAATAAGTTAGATTGAATTTTTATTTTATTTTTCCTCAAGTAGTTATGAGTAGGCCCACCACCTGGTGCCGTATTATCGTTGAACTTTGGGACACCCTGTATACATAAACCTGTATTCAGTAGTATGTACTTATTGAATTTTAGTATATGTATGAATATGTATGGAATCATTTATTATTTATCTATATAAGTAAATTAGAGATATTTATTAAATAATATGATATTTATTTTACACTTTTAAAACCTGTCTCCTACTAGTCTCTCCTGTTACCCCTTACAGTTGGTTGCCTGGAAGAGATCACTACTGAGTGATAAGGCCGCCTACTGTGTTGGGAAATTAGATATAAGAAACTTTACATAATAAGTAACTGTATTTTGTATTTCTCATCACAATAAAGTGTATAAAACTAGTATAAAGTTATAGAATTTTTTTTATGCCACTAGACTAAAATGTGTACAATTTTGCTCTTTGTTTTTTAAAATGTAGCCTAATTTACATCGAAACACATTGTATACATGGCAAAAGGGGCTTATAGAATCTTAAAATAAAGCCGATAATTGATTCTATCTTAATTCCACAAGAAACAAACGGCGCAATTAAGGAACTTCCAAAGTATTTATTTACCAAACACTCCTAAATTGTTTGATAGCGTAACGAACCGGTAAATTATTAGATTTATAGCAGGTGTTGTACTGATTTGTAAGCTTTACTTGGCGATAATTACAAACGATTATTCATGTACCTTTCCTGCTAATACGGTGTAGAAACAATCGCAAGAAATATCAGGTTTTAACGTAGACATTTTTTAAGTGGTCTGTTGATATGCAGTTTTTTATTTTGAATTACATACAACGGTGGTAATGTCAATTGTGTCACATGTTGTGTCGAATATGGCATGCAAAATTTATAAGTACATTAATATCATTCCATGTTAATTAATTGTATTTTTATACTACTCAAAATTTTTCCTCTATCTATTCGCCAACAAAATGTTATCAAAATTGGATAAACCATACTCCATAATATACTCAGACATTCACTATTTGATCCTATCTTCGTAACCCCCTACGATTTCGCTCATTTTCGAATTCAACATTTTCTGTTGTCTAAATTATTTGTCTTTGAAATTTAATCAAGATCGTATAAACGATACTCAAGTCATCGCCGGACAAAATTTTTTAAACATACAATCGACCGACTCGATTCTTGATTCTGAAACCTTGCTTTGCCAGCTCAAAAATAAAAGACACATAATTTAATAATCAAAAAATCGTGTTATTTTTAAACTGTTCTCGAATTTGAAATATTTTCCCATTTCAAGACACAAGAATATACTATATTTGCTTTATATCACCAACACTATTCACTATTTTTGTTTGACGTCACCAACATTTTATAATTTCTGACCTGAAACAAAGCAAGGCAGGTTGGCTAGTATATTTCACTGCGGGTGACAGGTTTGTTCGGCCACTAATAGATGTTAATGGAGTTTGTTTGAGCGCTCATTAAGCGCAAATGACGTGAAAATAGGCGCGAAATTATTTTTGTCAAAATATTCGATAATGGAATTATTTTTTGGCGTTGATTCGTTTTACGCTCACACGAAATTAAAAGTCTATAGATCAATAAAAGGTATCCTATATATTCAAATTAATATTACTAATATTAACTAGACTTTAAGTTGATATCATTATTATGTATAAGGGTTAGCATTTTTCTTGTTTTGCGATCGATGTGCAAAAATTTTAATAATGTTTAAATGATGACTTTGCTATAATTACTCTGGTAGGCAATCTCAGTCAACAGTCAGTTTTGGCCAATTTAATTTCTCTTTATAAAAGGTTTTACACGAAAAATGTATATATGACAAAAATGATTTTTTGTAAAAATATTTATCTAAATTATTATTAATTGTATAATTATTATGACATTGGTATTTGTATTTTAATAGTTATTATTGTAAAAAAAATTTGCACGCTTGTATAAGCAAAACATGTATAGGTATACGAGTATGTATATGTCGCAGTAAGATAGATAAAGCCGTAACATAGTAATATCTCTAGGGATATAATTATATGCCGGAACATAGTTATACGAAAGCGATTCATTACTATCTTACTAGGAATATAGTTATAAAACGGTCCAAGTTTAGTGATATACTTATATTACTAGATTAAGTTTAGTGAAATAGCTTTCGGAGTGTGCAGCGTTCCTGTAAAAATCGAATATACAGTGTTCTGCTAAAAGATGTGCCTGTAAGAAGCATTCAGTAATTCGAAACTATAGATGTCATGATTCCGCTTCTTGTTTGAACAAAAATTTGAAATTACTAACAAAGAAACAAAGATTTCAACTTAATAAATATAAGAAATAAAGTTATCTCAAAACTGTTGATTAGTTTTAAAAGATTTTTAATATTTCATTAGGTTTAATTGCATTGTTAATGTTTGAATTCCAAAACATGGTAATTTTAATTATAATTGAAATTACTTTAATACGTGTAATTACGTGTTAATGTCACAAAGTATTGTAACTAACTGCAGAATACATAAAGTAGATTTTTTAATGAAGATAAAACAAATTTATTATACCAATTTTTATTTAATTCTATGGTAGATTTGTATTTCACTAAACGAAATCTAGTAATATAAGTATATCACTAAACTTGGACCGTTTTATAACTATACTCCTAGTAATGAATCGCTTTCATATAACTATGTTCCGGCATATAATTATATCCCTAGGGATATAACTATGTTACGGCTTTATCTATCTTACTGCGACATATATATATATATTTTTACTTAACATCTAATTTACTCATGTTTTAGCAAATAAATATCATTTCATTTTCATTTAATTTCATTTCATTTCATTTACCTTACAACTAATTAAGCTCATATTCGAACTCGATATTTTCTTTTGTCTAAATTTTTTAAGTAATTATTTTTGGCGCCTTTGCGATCCAATCAATTTAATTAGTTTACCATTAAAGTCAATGGTAGTTTCAGCATGTTATTCTAAAATGTTCAACCAACAAATGATAAGCCAAGCTTACCCTTATATAGTTCTGTCACGAAATAGTTCCACAAACACATTCGGGAGGTAATACTCGAGACATTTATATTCTGAGTAAGTCCTTACCTTACCTTACCCTCCGTACGTGAGAGCGTGGTTTGCGTCTACTTATATTTACATTTAATTCAGTTAAAGCTTCTGTTATATGAATCTTCCTTGTCATTTTATATAGAACTGTGAAAAAGTAATAAAAGTGAGCAGTCCCTTGCTAGTTTCTGCCCGCGGCTTCGCTCGGTTGGACTACAAAATTCTGTATTTTGTAAAGGCGCACGCACTGTGAGTTTTTGGTCAAACCTATTTCCATAGAAAATTATAAAAAAAACGTATAGAATTGTGCAACTCAGCGGTCTTGCGACCGTAATTTTTTAAGCTTTTTTTTACGCCTCTACAAAATACAGAAATTAGTAGTCTACGCGTGCGAAGCCGCGGGCGGAAAGCTGGTCTATACCTATAATAAAAGAGTAACCGAACCATTTCTGTACATTGAATATTTTTCAAAAAAGAGTAATTGGTATGTAATATGTATGTTCTATAGATACCAAAACCATGGTTAGAATTTTTTTTTCTGTTTGTATGTGCGTCAATCACGTAATAACCACTTTTTTACAAAATTTTGACAAAATTGCACATGCTGATATTAGGTGCAACTTATAGACTATATTTATTATTAGTCATTGGATAGGTCTTTAAAAATGAAATACAGATTTCTCAATGCGTTTTTTGCTAAAATAAATATTTTTTTGTGATATACGCTTCTAAAGTCGTGAAAATGTCATACAACGTGACAATGTGAGATTTTGATTGAGTTACGAACATGTCTTTTTATACTCTTAACGTATAGATTAAGACGTTAAAACACTCAATAGATTCTCAAAAGTCTACAAAATTTAACTAACTCTTCGCCCGCGGCTTCCGCGTGGAATACAATTTTCTGTATTTTGAAGAGGCGCGTGCACTGTCAGATTTTGGTCAAACCTATTTCCATAGAAATCTTTAGACATGCCAACTTTTTTTGTACGCCTCTACAAAATACAGAAATTAGTAGTCCACGCGTGCAAAGCCGCGGGCGGTAAGCTAGTCATGTAATAAATTTATAATTGTTGGGTGCAGAAAACGTTTATTTGCACAGGATTTCCTGCTAATATACAAAGCGTAATCTTATTAAAAGTTTGATAAAACTTTTTTACTTTGATCACAGATTTCCTCTCGCAAAGAAAATGCGATTTTAATTACATACTAGCTATAGTCTGCGGTTTCATCTGCACTGGTTTTAGCGAGACAGACATTTACATAAAAAAATAGGTTATGGAGATTACCTCTAGGTATATATAGCTACATTGTTTCACATTTAAATATAACAAGCGGAGCTCCACGGTTTCACCGGCGTAACTCCTGATTAAAAGTAGTTATTCTGAATCCCTACCTATATGTATACCAAGTTCCATCATAATCGGTTCAGTAGTTTTTGCGTGAAAGAGTAACAAACAAACATACTTACCTATGTACAAAAACCTTTTGCATTTATAATTTTAGTAGAAACATCCACACAAACTTTCACATTCATAATATTAGTACAATGGAAAGTGCTTCATAATAACACTTATTTGAAAGACAAAAGATTAAGTTCGAGTTTGAATTATTTCTTAACAGCCGGATCGATTTCAGATCGTTTGTATTACGGGAAATTATCCAGGGAGATAGATTTCATTTACCATGGAGTATTGAAAGATTGGATTTACAATTGAACGCCTAGAGACCGCTGCAGTTTGAAAGGCAATGTTTAAGGGGAAATATTAAGAGAATCACAAAGGCAATATATTTAAATGTACAAAAACAAAAATTACTATACCATCAGGTATATTAATTTTAGGTCTATATATTCTCAATATTCATAATTATTACTTATAAGTAATTGTTATTGAATAATATAGAAATAAGTCTTCAATAAAAATAATTTAATATTTTAAGTTTATTTAAATATTAAATATCTAATGAAAAATTCTATCAAGAAAATACGATATCTACACTGAACAGGAAAAAATTGTATGTTTGTAATGAAAAGGCTCAAGAACTACTGGACTGATTCTAGAAATTCTTTCACCCTTCGATAGCTCCATTATCCACGAGTAACATAGGCTATATAATAACATTATGCGACGGGAGCGAAACCGCGCTGATCAGCTAGTTAAATATATAAAAAATCCCGTTTCTTCCACAGCTCAGGGCCTCGCAGAGCCCTAGTAAGGTCTCGTAAAGTTTTATTCAGACCCTGTTATCAGTAATTGTCGGGGAAATGTAATTGCGTAAAGCCCATTGTGAAGAATCATTAGTGGGTGTGGAATAGACACACGAATTTACTTTTGTGCGCCTTTCAGGGGAATATAGATGTTTTGGAGTATTTCTTTGATGTTATTTTGTTGTAATGTGTCACGACTTTCAAGAACGAAAATTTGTTTTAGTAACATTTAAAAAAGTATGGTTGATATGTATAGTAACCACAGATTAGACAATAAAAGGCAGATGGAGGGTTCCGAAGACTCGAGTGACGCTAAATACTCGTACGTACACGTGCATCTGTGTGTGTGAAATTTAAAAATTACGAAGCCCTCGTGACGTATTGTATCAAACTAGTCGAACATTTGTGTATTTGCTTTTGAAATTTGTATTTGCTTTTCGGTGTCACTCGAGTCTTCTGAACACTCTGCCTTTTGTTCTCTAATCTGTGATTGTAATATATTGTATTTAAAATGTTCCCTTACTCTAGGTAAAGGTTATTTCATATAATGCAAAACATGAAAATATACTTCCCAGTGTATACAGAATTTAAGAATGCCCTGAGGCTTTTTGCAAATGTCACAAATCGTGCAACCACTGTATGATTTTAATACTGTGGTTATATGTTGAAGAGTTGCATAATATGTTTTTTTCACAAACTATGCATAATTTACGAAATAAACGTTTGCAAAATTACAGTTTTCCCGACTATCTTAGGACAGGTATATTCTTAAGATTGGTAGGAAGATAATCTTCTATATTTTGAATTCTTAAAAATTTAGACAAAGAGATATATTTTATAGAGTTACTTGTTACACGCAATTACTACAGTACTTTCTACTTACTGCGAAGACCGGAGGAAATAAATTATAGCCATTTGTCGAAGATTCTAGACCGCAAGAAGTCTCTGGAAATAAAAAGCTTTAAAAATGTCTTAGAAATGAAACTTGGAAATTGAAACCAGGTTCCTTTTATATTTTTTATAAGGCCTTTATTTGGGTAAGATAATGAAAGAATAATAATACTATATAATAAAGTAGCATCATCTCTGTTTTGGTTGTTTTCTTACACGGAGTCGTAATACATTTTTAAAGCAACAGAGTATCAAATCTCAATTCAAAATTATACTCAGTACTAAATGTGAATTTTTTCCCTCCGTCGTCCAATATTTTTATGAATAACCAATCACAGCCAGTTATAACGAATATTAGTAAAGTGAGGGTAGCTGGTTCGTGACGTCAAACGGATGTTCGAGCACCAAGATGCAATCGGTTCCAATGCGCCCAGATACTTATAGATTTCTACTGGACTGAGTTTACAGCTAAGAGCGAGAGTTGAGGAATGCAAGATTGGGCCAAGCTCGCATTGGTCGCAAATTACAACCCTTCCAGCAGAAGATCGGCGTGAAACAACATTGCACGTGTTTCGTACGGTGGGCGGTGGCTCCGAGGCCTGTATTGCCATTCCAGTCCTTTCCTTATCCCCTTCCCTTCCTTCAAGCCGGCAATCTGCAACATTTGACGTTGAAGATCTTCATTGGCTGGGGTCAGTCACATAACATCAGGTGAACCGCACGTTTCGTTTGCCTACTGCGACATGAAAAAGCTAAAAAGTTCTATATAAAGATGGCTTAGAACTTGTTAAAACATGACATTTCTGTGACAATGTCGTTATTCCAAAGGTCATGTCTTACAGAAATCAACCCAAGCGACGTTAAGCAAGAATTATTAACCATTGTTCTTTAATATGCAAATAGGAATAAATCAGAATGATAACTTCGCCATAATTAACTGACTCAAAAGAAATAATGGGTCACATCAACACCGCCATTCTCGGAATGAGGAGTCGTTTGCAAAAATTTACAATTTATAACGCTCTCAGCTTTTAGACAACATGATTTAACGGTCTCACTTCGGGTGCGGTCTTAGTGAAACATAAAAGCGGAGAATGTCTTATATTCTGTAGATTTTAAGCATTTAGGGTTAAATTCGATAGTAAAATTGACTATACAGATTTGTTTATCGATTCGTGAAAATCATTTATTCTGTGAGCCTTTGTTTACAATAGCGAAGTGAGGTCTCAGTCGAGATGGCCGGGCGATTATATGTTTGTGTGTAAGTAAGAAAACCTTTGAGCATAACTTGAGTATTGTCTTTCTTGATTAAATGTTTTAAGCAAATAGTTTAGCCAGGAGAAATGTCAAGTTCGAAGCTGATGAAATCGTTAGGGGGTCTCTGTCTATAATTTTTCAAGAAGGGATTCAGGACTAAATTCGAAATTGTAAAAATAATGCTTTTGCCCATCGATTTGTGACAATGCGTTTTTTTGTAAAATCGCTCATTTCCAAATGCGTTTCAGATTCACTATAAAGTCAAACACGGAATAATCTAGATATAATATACTAACCCCATGAAAGAACTACTCACAAATTGCCTACGTTACTTAATATTATATTAATAATTATATAAAAGAAATAATTAGTATTCGTTCTGGATAAACGATTTTTAAAAACGTCGACTCCTACGAAAGGTAGCCATTATTTTTATCTTTCAGGAATATACTTAAACCTTTCCATCTCATTACACTCACCCATTTTAGAATAAGGATTTATTACATTTATGTCGTTATCACTGGACCGCTATAAATCTAATTTAAATTATTTTAAGTACGAAGATGAAAGCCTTTAAATTAGCTTATATACATGTATGCTCCGCGCAGTTTTGCTCCTGTATGTGTAATCTAACCTATATCATAATATGTCACTCAGCAAAGATTCAGCTTTCTAATGGTGAAATTTTTTGAAATAGGACCAGTAGTTTTTGTGTGAAAATATTACATGTAGATGTTGTAATATTTTCACTACTTACTACTATACTGCTGACCAAAGGTAATGTATTCAATCAATTTAACGTTGATGTCTATATATCAATTTAATTTTGAACTTTGATGTCTATTTAGTAATTTTTGGTCCATAGTAGTTTCTTGCACTTCCCATATTAAATAAAATACTTTTAAAGGATTTGGTTAGGACGGTCAATAATAATGTTTGTGTCCTGCGGCTTCGTCCACGTATCTGTTCCCGTGGGATTTCCGAGATTAAAAGTATACTTTTAATTTTTCTATTTCTATGTCATTCTCCTGGTCCTAAGCTATCCCTCTACGAATTTTCTGCTGAATAGGTCCAGCGGATCTCGAATTATAAGTGTTGTGACAAACCTGTCTTTGTATAGATTTGGTCCATTAACGGCCGTTTTCAATAATGTATCAAAGATTATGGATAGATTGTAATCTCAGATCAAATGACATTTGATTGTCAAAAGTCATACAATAGCTATCCATCGACAGCATATTGAAATCAAAGTAAGTGCAAATAGATAGATTTGCCTGACTTTAGTAAGCAAAACAAAAGATAGATAGAATATTAAAAACCGCCGTTAATAGTTAGCATTGTCAACAACAATACTTCGGTTATTATTATGTTTTCAATTATTGTTCCCGCTTGCATTTGCACATTTGTCCAACCCTTAATTTCGATACAGAAATATTCTCATATTTCATCGCAACCGCCTTATCATCTTTCATGCCGAATGTGTTTATTTAGGATTCCATAAATATTAACTTTTACCCAACAGATTAATTTACATTGAAATAATATGGCTGGATCTGAATTTGTATGATATGTTCAAATTACTTTATTAACATGTTACAAATAAACAGTGTACAAATTAACAGGGATTTTTTATAAGGTTTATATTTTTTTTATATTTCTTCTCCAGCGTCAACCTCTTTAATAAGATCCCTGTTATCTTGTACCGAAAATTGTATTGCTCAGGTTATCCATGATCAATTTTTAACATCAACTTATACGCTGATACTTATTTGTTCATTTACTCCTTTTTGATCCGTTTTGCATTTGTGTTTTATATTTTGTATGTATTTCCATATCGACTTTAACGAAAAGGGAGGATTCTCGAGCAGTCCGAACCACAGGACTAGCCGGCCGTTAGGCCTCGAGGATTGATGTTTGGATCTCGTATATATGTTAAGCAGCGAAAACATTTCAACTAGAAATGGTGACGTCATCGTGACACAAGTCAGAGACCTTATCCTATAATCCAACTTTTTCTTCGTTAAGTCTTTTATTCTTAGGGTGCAAATTATTTAAGAGTCACTAGGTCAAGTTGAATTGCGGGATGTGTGAACATAAAGACTTGTCTTCCAAACGTTGTTTATTTGTTTGTATTGAAGTGGCTCCGAAACAGCACCGATTTAGATGAAATTTTGTACAGAGATTCTTTGAAACCCCAAGAATTACAAAATATAGTTTTTATCCCGAAAATCCTACAGGAACGGGATTTATACGCGAGTGAACCAAGCTCAGCTAGTCTACACTAATATTAAAGAGGAAATCTTTATTTGTTTGTAATGAATACATAACTGAATAACCTTTTCTTAAATAACATTTTCCTCTAACGGCCATTTACAATAATTTATCAAAGATTATGGATAGATCGTTATGTCAAATTATGACAATAGATAGCAAATGTTAGGATATTGAAATCAAAGTAAGTGCAAATAGATAGATTTGCCTGACTTTAGTAAGCAAAACAAGGGATAGATAGAATATTGAAAACGGCCGTAAGATAACAGTATCGTAGAGCATCGTTGAATAGTGTGTATTCAACATGATACATAATTCGGTCACACAGCCATTGTTTCCGACCCACCACACCACATAATGCGATTCCCTTCAAGGGACAAGCGGCCCAGAAACATGATGGATGCGATGACCTGGAAAAGGATTTCAACTTACGTTGCATAAACATTTCTGTGGATAAAAAACGTGGATAATATATTTGACAATCTGATTGGCGCAGTGGTTCTGCAATGGTCTTTTGCGCCGAACGTGTGGGTTCGAACCCCACGGGCAGAAAATTATGATGTGATTAACATTGTTATTTTCTACTGTCTGGGTGTTATATTATCTATTGTATGTATTTACTAAAAAAAGTATCCCTAAAGTTATCTAGTATCCATAGTACAAGCTTTGCTTATTTTGGGACTAGATGGCGTTGTGTTTAATGTCCAGGAATATTCATTTATTTATTTATATATAAATCTAAATATTGATAATATCTCCAGAACTGAGGGACTTTTACTGAACATAAAATATATTTTTCTGAACAGTCATGACATCCTCTATTTACAGGTACCATCTTATCCACTCTACGCTACACCCTGTAAATGGAGCCAGGTCATATTTATTAAATTTCGAGGTGAAGACTGAAAATAATGACAGCGAGATATAGTATATAGAAATACAACACTCTCATTTGTTGTCTGGTGACATCTCTACGAATGAAATATTTATATAATATGTGAGTCTGTGAGAATATGAGAGCTTCACTACATAGGATAAAACAAAGTCGCTTTTTCTGTCATGTGTCATGTTGTATGTCCCTATGAACGCTCAAATCTTTAAAACTACGCAACGGATTTTGATGCGGTTTTTAATAGATAGAGTAACTCATGAGGAAGGTTTTTATCAGCATTGCACCCGTGCGAAGCTGGGGCGGGTCGCTAGTACTACTATAATATACTACCACTACACGACACGGATTATTTCATTATCAATATGAAAGTAAAGTTATTTTCTTCTTTATAACACTGACACTACTATTTCAAATGCATAAAGAATTTTTCAAATCGGTCCTAAAATGCCGTAAATATGAGGTAAAATACAAAAAATACGAATCGAGACCCACCTACTTTTTTTTGAAAGTTGGTTAAAATCATTACTACAATACTATCAAACAAGGCTATAGTTTAAATACCATAACACCACGAATAACGAAAGTGAACAGAAACAATTGATAGATGGGTTGACTTGTAAAAGATACCTTGCGATGTGTAAATAAACGGGAATATAATTGTCAAACCTTCTCGATGACTTATAGCTCATGTCAAAATTCACCATTACTTCTATCGATAATTCTAAAAGTATTTGGCAAGAAGCAGAGTCTTTAAGTACTTGTAAAGGAAAAAACTGAAAAGTGTATAATATGTAATAGAAGAATTGCCACGGCTACCTTTTTTTCGGCAGCTTTCTGTTCAGAAAATATAGTTTATACAGAGCCATTCTGAACTTGCCTTCAACATTTTTACAGATCATTCAGAACATGTACCTTAATAAAACATGTAGTTTTGTATAAATACGAATGTTGTAACAGTTAGATTTTTACTAGGAGCGCCCCGCGGTTTCACCCGCGTAACTCCTGAAACCGTGGCATCTCTAAGATTAAAATTAGCCTACATTTTATTCAGAATCCTTACCTATGCGTACCAAGTTTAATTATAATCAGTTGTGTCTGCGTAAAAGAGTAACAAACTTGCATATATCCTCACAAACTTTTGCATTTATAATATGAGTAGAATATTAGTAAACCAAATTATATAGATACATAATTAATTAGGATTTAATCTGTACAGTTATTAAAACCTTCAGCTAATTTGTTGTTATTCACAGGTTGTGAATAAACCACAAATGAACACTTGCGCACACGAGCGACGCTTTTGAAAGCTTTAATATATAGTCTAAGAGCTAAATAACATTTGTATCCTAATTAATTTGCTAGAACTTATTAATTTATGATATAAAAAATAGATTCCCGTGTCGCAACGGGTAAGAATAGGTGTAGTGTCACCCCATATCTACCTGTGGGTGTCGTAAGAGGCGACAGAAAATAATTTTGCTGCGATCATGTCATCATGTTACACCTTCAGCAATGAAAGAATAGGAGCCGAGCATTGCACTTTTAGGCAGCAAAGTATTGTCAGTATAATACTATACCCCGATCATCTGCGTTTCTCACGGTGAGTGGGTGGCCGAAAGCCTGTGTTCCCATCCCATTCCTCTCCCGTCCGGTTCTACTTCTCTCCCAAATTCCAATAATTAAGCCTTAACAACTGCCTGCAAAACTTTAACGTTATAGATGTTCATGGGCTGCGGCCAGTCACTTATCATGGTGAAACGCAATCTCCGCTTGTCAGCTGCAACATAAAAAAAACACAGTTGGTAATTAAAGGCTTTTAAGTTTGGTTTTATCCACTGTTTGAATAAAACCGAATTGACATCACGATGGACCTCTAAAAATAAAAGTTATTTGCTCAGCTGTTCAGAGTACGGATAAATATGTAGATAATTTTTTTTTATTTTATTTTGGAAATTAAAGGCTCTTATACTAATCGCGCTCATTGACCTAAAAGAGGCCGATATAAACGTTTGAAAACTTTCACGCTAAGCAAACGACTTTAATTTAGTTTAGACGTTGTTAATTCTTATTTAAATTAGCGCGTAAAATGTATTTGAACTCTATTTTTAATCAATACATATAATAAAATCGTAGCAAGTCCGAATTTGTACATTGAATATATTGGGGAAATTTTAATACAGGGCATTAATATAAGGGATACAGAAGGCAAATCAATATTTTTTTCTTT
>LQNK01001113.1:116795-167236 GCA_001586405.1 Phoebis sennae | reverse complement strand
GGAAAAATAAAATAAATTGCAGTCTCTGTGCAAACACGCCCTGTGACCAGACGATCCATTATGACTACAGAAAGGACATCATTTCCGCAACTCTAGTGAAACAATCTATATATCTACACTAATATTATAAAGATAAACTTGGCTTGTTTGGTTATAATGATTTTAAAAAATTCTTTCACCATTCGAAAGCTAAATTATCCACGAGTGACTGGCTATATAACATTATGTTACGGGATCGAAGCCTGGTTTTGAAACAAAGACTGGTTTTGTTAAAACACTTATAACTCCAGATCGGCTGGACCAATTCGGCAGAAAATTCGTAGGGAGATAGCTTAGCCAGGAGAAGCATATAGGATACTTTTAATCCCGGAAATCCTACAGAAATGGGCTATATACGCGGGTGAAACCGCGGACTAGAGCAATAATAACTTAGAAATAACGCAACTGTTAAGATATTAAACACACTGTTTTAGTTTTTGACTATATTAAAATAAAAACTTAAACTTTTACAGACAAGCAATAAAATGTAACATCCACAAAAATAACTTTTTCTTTTTTATTTTATAATAAACTTTCAACAAACCTATAAAGTAGGGATATAATTCTATTCATAGATTCTAACACATAACACAATGTAAATTACTCTACATTTATCTAGAAATAAGAGGAATAAAATAAATTGCAGTCTCTATATAAACATGCCCTGTGTCCAGGCGAGACATCTGGCGAGTACAGAGCGACCGTCATTTCCGCAGCTCTATTGAAACAATGCTCTGTGGTTTGTAAGGGTCAAAACATAAGTATAGTACATTTTCCTGATCTTTCTCGTTTGGCTCGTTCAAGTGGCGTATAAAAGTATAAATCAAATCAAATCAATGAAATCAAATAAAAAAAAAACACAGGTTACAAGTTGTTACCTCAAGGCGTACAATTTTATCTTAACATCTCAATCAATCAATCTTACCAAAATTATACAATACAAATTTTATTAATAAAATAATCGTAATAAATTGAAAATAATACCATAAAACAATATTTTGTATATGATTTGGGATGGGAATGGGATTATTTTCATAAAAAAAATTCAGTACCAGCCCTAAGTCTAGAAGTTGGCCTGATCTCTCTCCAGTCGTATTAGCCTGCCGTCCCATCGGGTTATGAGAGTAAAGGACTAAAGAGTGCATCTATGTTTGCGCGCAGGACCGACGGCTTTTCGTGCTCTCCGAGGCACGGGGGTGTTCCAACACCGCCAACTTCCAAACTCAGGGCTGTTACTATGATTTCTTTGTCAGAAAAATCCTAATAACATGCAACCACTAGACCAACGAGGCAGTAACTGCACTATAATACCTCCTGCACAGCTGGCTAGTCTTTGTTGAGATTGACCACCATGACCGAAATCGGTCAGGGGAGCTATTATTACTACTTTTATATATTATGCGGTTTGAAATAGCTGACTTCATTTTCCGTTCTCGCATTCCGTCATAAAACTCAAGCTTTAATGAGACATTAATAATAAATCGATAGGTATTAAAATAATCCGAAAAAGTCTCATCTTCATATTATTTAGTAAACTATACACATATTATCCAATAACATACCTCAGCCCACCCATTCCGAAGATGTTTGGGATTTACGAGAGAATTGCAAAGGAATTCTCTGCGTATTGGCTGGATGCTCTATTTGGGCACTCAGATTGTTTTCCACCTCATGGTCCATCAGTAAATGGAGTACGGTTTTCCTGATATCAGGTAACTACAGCTCATAGACCCAGAGGATACAGATTCAAAACAGATGGGACAGTACCGTCTTGAGTCAGAGTCATCTCTTCTTGATGTTAAGTGAGTGCAGCTCTTAAACTTAGGGCATACAGGATCAAATCAAATGGGACAGTACCGTCTTGAGAAACTGGAAACAAATCAATATCTTCCTTCAAGCTCGCAAGGTAAAAACACTTTGATGTTGTAGATGTTCATGGGCTGCGGTCAGTCACTTAACACCAGGTGAACCGCCTGCTCCGCTTGCCTGCTGTACCATAAAAAATATATTTCAAAGTTAATCGATAAAATATTTTTTGCAATGTAAGCGGAAAAAATTGGTAATTAACGACATCATATTAGAAACCTCAAAAATAACAGTATTTCTCCACTATTTGACGGATGATACACACATAAAAACCTTTCTCTTGAATTACTATATCTGTTAAAAAACCGCATCAAAATCCGTTGCGTAGTTTTAAAGCTTTAAGCGACTTTTGTTTTATACTATGTCGGATAATACTAACAATATATTTGTAATCTTTATAATTCTCGAAATTAATGAATTAATTAATGTCCATTTGTCAAAAATAAAATGTTATATAAAAAACCTTTATAATATTTTTCCTATCTAGTGGCCTTAATAAAGTGGTCGCACTAACCACTTGACGCTCGGTTATAAATTCATTTAATTTTTCCATAATTATGACTTTTAAAAGATTCGTTTTGCATCAATCGAATGATATAAAAGCAAGTACATATTTAAATTTAACGATGCGGAAAATAACTATGAAAAAATCTCTTGAAAACCGGGTGAAAAGCTAAGGTTTATAAAAGATAAGTTGACATTGATATAACGAGCGTTATGTAGGGTAAATGAGTATAAATTTTGATTTAATGGGACAGAAAACCTATAATATTTGATTGTCCTTTGTTAAATTGTGCGATACTAGACAAAGTAAGGTGAAAAATCTAGCGCTAGACCGTAAGAAATAAATATTGATTTATACTTTATCTGATACTAACCGCAACCCGCGGTTTGACCCACGTATTTTCTGATCCCGTGACATGTCTGGGATTAAAACTAGCTTATCTGTTATTCTGAACCCCTACCTATATGTACGCCAAGTTTCATCATAATCGATTCAATATTATTTGCGTGAAAGAGTAGCAAACTTTCGCAATTGTAATATTAGTAGGTTTCATCTCTAAGTTAATTAATTTATTAATTTTAACAAGTATTACTTTAATCGAACACAAATTTAACACTGTCCCTAAAATATCGTTAATTGATGGCCTGTATTCCCGTCCCATTTCTCTCCCGTCCTGTTCTACTTCCTATCATTAAACCTCCTCTTATCCCCCTCCCCTTCCTTTAAGCCGACAATACTTCATGCTGTAGATGTTCATGGGCTGCGGTCAGTCACTTAACATCAGGTGAACCGCAAGCTCCGCTTGCCTGCTATAACATAACATATAAAAAAATCAGTAGTAAGCGCTAATCCAGAAGTTCTGGATTCGTTACCAGGCAGAGAAGGAACGAAACTCTAGCTTATTTCTTCATAAAACACTATCAATACTTCCTTTGTTCAGTATGTAAAGGCAACTTAAACGATCAAATCATAAAAGATACACATATAAATCCATTTTTTATCTGAATTATGGTCACCCTATAAAAGGTTTTATGGTTACCCTATTCAAGCAGATAAAAGGGACAAAATAGAGATTACAAAAGCCGTAGTTCCGGATATGTTTTATTTGAGTTTTCGGACATTTCCGCTACTTTATGAGAACCAGAGCTTATGAAGCTACTTACGACCCTAAACTGAATTTGACATTTGCTTCCGTACCGTTTTTGCCCGTATCACAACGAGTTAAAATACATATGTCACCACCCTGTATCTACCCGTGGGTGTCGTAAGAGACAGAGCGTAATTCTGCTGCTTATCATCTTCAGTAATAAAAGTGTGGAAGACGAGCATTGCATGATTAGGCCAAGCTTTCGCCGGTGTAATTACCAGAAGAAGATCGGCGTGAAGCATTGTGTTTCGTACGTTGAGCGGGAGTCCGGAGGCCTATATTCCTATCCCATTTCACTCCCATCCTGTTCTACTCCACTCCCAATTTCCCATCATTAATCCTCTCCTTATCCTTCCTTCAAAACGGTAAGGCATCTGCGACACTATGATGTTGCAGATGCCCAGTATTTTTGGAGCCTATTCAATTCAAGTGTACAAACATAAAATGAAACCCATTTTGTGTTTGTACGTTTAAATTGTTCTTGGTCATGGCTGATTAACCATTTTTTTTAAATACAAAATGTGTTAAAATAAACCAAAAGGAAATACCAAAAGAACCATGTTTTGGAAAACCGTCAAAGCAAGGTCGTGACTAAATAACCATCCCAAACTTTGCCGCTTCTTCATAAATAAGAAAAAAAAAACAAGTTTCCAACACGGACGAAATGTGAAATTAAAAAAGTTTCGTGTTTATTAAAACATGGCTTTTCATGTACTACTTTTTATTTAGTATGAGATGTGGCGTAACAAAATTTTATTTTTTGTGTTTTAACGCGAGTACTTTCCATATAAAATAAAATACTTTTTAAAGGATTTCTTACGCGGCTTATTATTATAAATTATTTTATAGCTGTAAAGTGTTCGAAACGTATTTTTATGTATATTACCGCAGATCTCAGAAAATCCTTTTTGTAAAAAAGAGTAGAGTGTCAGTGTAGTCCCATAGAAACTTGGTTCAAGTCTGATCATCCATGTTGAAAATATTCCAGGGAACACCTCGTAAAGAATAAGCGTTTCGTTTTAAGTTTAATGATATATACACCAACTGACATTGTATAGGTTTCAACAAAACTAAAATGAAAGTAATTTTCTACTTTTTAGAGTGGAAAAGTCGGTTCTATTATTTGGCAAAAAGTTATTATTTCAGTCATTTAGATTTTACCCACAATTTTTAAATTCGCATTCATTATACATTATACATTTTATAACAAATAACGTTCCCAACATGATACCAGAAAATAAATTATATCTTCAATTTAAAAAAGCGAAACACGAAGGCCATTTATCAAAGTCGTCGTTTGCGGAACTTCTAAAACAAATTCGGATCGTTCGTCATAATGGACAATGGTATTTTCTTGTTGATCTTTGAATTTGCAGTAAAAAATAATTTTTAATGTAAATAATTTTTTTGTTTAGATAATAATAGAGCAATATGAGGTCCTTGAAAAAAAGTCATTTCCAATGTGGATACTTGTTATACATAACAGACGGTCATTACAAGGTGGTGAATGTTATAATTATATTGACAAAATGAAAGTTTTATATTTTTTATAATTTTCTATATATTTTGGATGCCTCAACCATCGTACGCATACGTTTGTGCAGATGTTCGAATATAATGACATCATATTAAGATTGATTCATATTTTAATAATAAGAATGTTTGGGATAAGCCAATCTCGCACCGGTGTTATAACCTACCTCCCATTTCGTTCGGTGAGCAGGGGCCTGGAGGCCTGTACTTCTTTCCCATTCCTCTCCCATCCTGATCTACTCTCCCTATTTTCCATCATTAATCCCCTCCCTTTCCTTCAATCCAACAAGGCGACATTTTGTTGCTGTAGATGTTCATGGGCTGCGGTCAGTCACTTAACATCAGGTGAACCGCATGCTCTATCACAAAAAAGCCAGTCCCAACAGGAAACAGTCAGCAGGTTTTGCTAGTATTATTATAGTGCTCGCGCTAACACTCTCAATTCCTTTACTCTCATAAGTCTTTCAGTTCTGTTTCTTTAAATTATTGAAAAAATATTGAAAAACTTGTGATTGACTTTACTCTGTAATAGGTTAAAATGAATAAAATAAAATAAATAACCCTAAAGACCGACACGATCGGAGTGGGATCAGGTGCAGGATCGGAGGCTTTACGTGCTCTGCGTAGCACTGTTATACTTTGTTTTATTTTGGTAAAGATTCAGGGGGAACAATGTATGACAAGAATTTCATGCAAGCGAAGATGTGTGCAGCAGTTAGTATTTAATTGACCGAGCGAAGCTAGGTCTCAGAGTCGAGTTGGCCGGGCGATTGTATGTTTGCATGTTTGTATGTCAGTATGAAAAACTTTGTCCCTCGATAACTTGAGTATCGTTACTAATACTACACAAAAAAGAATAGTATTAGTATTATACTATACTAAAAGTACTATACTATACTATACTAATAGTATACAAAAAAGAAAATGTCGAGTTCGAAGATGAGCGAAATCGGTGGGAGGTAACGAAGATAGGGGGGTGAAATAGGCGATTTTCATAGGCCTATAGCCGGATCTATAGCAGAGTGTGGTATCAAATGAAAGGTCTTGATTATAGATAAGGTACATACATTACAACGCGATGTCAGGCTCGGGGCGAGCCACTAGTAAAAATGCAATTTTCTTCAAGCAATAAGACTGATGAAATACAATATGACACGTCTAGAAGATTTACATACAAATGTGTTACATAAGATATTGCACACGACGAGACGCCATTTTAGTTTCCTTTCAACATGAGCTTAAACCGAATTAACATAAATTGTAGCGTCTTTGTTGAAGGCTTTTAAGAAAATTCGTAGTAAGTTTATTTTATTAAACAACGAAACACAAACAAACAACTTTATGAAATTAGTATCTATACTTATAAGAATAAGAAAAGCTGAATGGTTTATTTGAACCCGTTTATCTCAGTACTGGTCCTGTTTGTAAAAATATTTTTGTTTCAGTTAGCTAATCATTCATCGGCTATAGATTGTATAACAAATTTAAATTCAAATCATCCTTTTTTATGGTACAATGTTGCATTCATGCTATAGATGACAGCCCTGAAGCTTTTTTGGAAACGTCAAAAATCGTGAAATTCTACAAGAGTTTCACGATCTTTGACGTTACGTTAAAGTTAATACTGTGATAATAGTTTTGATCTGGGAGGTTCATTCTTAATTCCTGGCGCAGCAAATTACTTCTATAATTTTGTTAATAAATATAAAATACAAATAAATACAAATACTCCTGAACATTTAACACTACGCCATCTAGTACCAAACTAAGCATACTAAAAGCTACTTTTTTTGTAAATACATACTATACATAAATGAACACCCAGGCAATAGGAAATTACAACGTTCATCACATCATAATTTTCTACTCGAGGAACTGAACCCACACCCGCAATAGACCATTGCTGTATTCACTGCGCCAATGTCGTCAATCAATAATAATACTAGCTGTACCCCGCGGTTTCACCCGCGTAACTTCTGATTAAATGACAACTCCGGGATTAAAAGTAGCCTATATGTTATTCTGAACCCTTATCTATATGTGTACCAAGTTTCATCATAATCGGTTCAGTAGTTTTTGTGTGAAAGAGTAACAAACATCCATACATCCATACTTACAAACTTTCGCCTTTATAATAGTAGTAGGATATAAGCAAAGCAGCATAACACAAGATATTAAGTGATCCAACGTGATACTAGAAGCATTGCAAATGTAACATTTTATTGATAACGATAAGAAGAGGGAAATAGGTCAGGGAAACGTAGGGTATATACTATATAGGCCATTACCACAGCCGTAATCATCTAACGATACTCGTTATCGTATTTTATCATTCCTTAAGCGCCTGCAAGAAAATGAAATTGTTCGCTTTGACATTTAATGCATTGTTTTTCACGCCGATGTGTGAATGAAGGAATGCTTTATTTAGTACATAATTAAAACCAACAACAGGATAATGGAATAGATGCTATATATGGAAAATAATGCTTTATATGCTCTCTTAAAGCAGATATTTAATGCACTGTTTTTCACACCGATGATGTGTGAATGAAGGAATGCTTTATTTAACACCAAATTAAAGCTAACAACAGGATAAGGGAAAAATACAGTACAGGCGGCCTTATAGCTAAAGAGTGATCTTCCAGTCATGAATGATTTAAAACAGTTTATGAAAATAATGCATTAGAAACTTATAATTAAAACTTATACTATGTATTATTTGTAGTATCGCAATGTTATTTGGAAAATAAATTTAACTATATCATTTTATTATGTTTATGGGTAAATGTGTCGAAACTATTTAAATTAAAACACATTTAAAAAAATAATAATTTGCAGTAAAACAATTGAATTTAAAATGGCGGCTTGATCGCTAGGAAGAGGTACTTTCAGTCGATCCGTCCTTGGACAGCATGAACATTGCAATTTAAAGTAACAAAGTAGGTGCACACTTCTAATAGTAGATAGATAAAAATACATTTTTGTTAATATCACAGTATGGCATTGTATTATCTGTGGTGTGATACAGTCTCAGACATATTTTAAAAATATTTATATCATCAAAGAAAATGTTATGTTACTTGTGAAGTTTATTTTGGATACATGTTTGAATAGTAGCTCCATCTAGCGGTTTTTTTGTATTTTTTGCTCTACCCTCAACGCAGATTCGGCTTTACGCTCAGTCAAATTTCGTACAAATATCTTAGTTGTATTAACATATATACAATATATAAAATATAAACATTAATATATACAGGATTACATAAAACAGATATCGCCACAGATACAAATTAGTTACATGAGAAACCTAAAAATAAACGCAAACACTCGGTACCTGAGCACTTAAAAAAATAATTAAATCTCCTAAAAAGACGGCCAGAGCTCTCCCATCTGCCTCGTGAAATGTAGATTAATTTAAAAAAATATTTCTTCAATCCGTGAAATACGAATACGCAAAGGGAATTAAATATGCATTTTGAGTTCACACCACTTATCTCTGGATACATACGGATTCAGATTTTGGTTGAAAACGCAGCGATTTTTAATTATTTCCTTTATAAATGTTAATTATTGAGGTATTTGTTACTAAACCTATGTTCAGATTGCAGACCATAAAATGAAGTAGGGCTTGTAGATATAATATTTTGGTAAACCATTCTAGAATGAACGATGTTATTGAGTTAGTGATGTAACAAAACTAGACTCCTAATATGAATTAGGGCTGAAAGTTATAAAAATACACATATAACACCCGCCCATGACCGCCATGTCGGTTTACAAAAACGAGAGAGTTGGAGTAGAGTTACACGGAGACGTTAAAAAATGTTATGCCTTATGATCTAATGAGACACTACTGAACCATTACAGACTTTGAGTTTGGAAGCTGGCGGTGTTGGAACACCCCCGTGCCTCGGAGAGCACGTTAAGCCGTCGGTCCTGCGCCTGATCTCTCTCCGGTCGTGTCGGTCTGCCGTCCCCTAAGATTATGAGAGTAAAAGGAAAAGAGAGTGCACCTGTGTTCGCGCGTACACTTGTGCACTATAATATCTCCTGCGCAGCTGGCTAGTCTCTGTTGAGATTGGCCACCATAGCCGAAATCGGTCTGGGGAGCTATTATTATTATTATTACAGACTTGATTAACTGAAAAAAAGAAAAAAAGCTTTATTGCTATTTACACTACAACAAAACAAAAAGAAACTTACAACAACAAACAAAGAAGCGTGGTAATTGGTCACACTCAGCCATGCTGCTAGGTTTATACACACTCAGCACTGATTTTCAGTCTGCCCATTTGTCCAGGGTTCATCTTCTTACCACTATTCCACAAACGCCGAAGTATGTAGAACAAAAGCTATTTTATAAAAAAAAATATGAAGGTTTTTCTAACATAATCTTTGGTTTATTTTCCCGTGTGTTTCAGCACTCCACAGGGAAAAGTTTTAAACAGTGTGAGAACATAACGATATTTCATACAAATTGCCATCATCGTTTTGAATTAGAACATTCGAAATAAACTTATACGTAACGTAACAAATCTACTTTTATTGGTACTTTACTTATAGTTTATGTATTATTATGTAAAAAAATGTTTGTTCAAATCTACGAACCTACTATATACGATTTAGGTGTAGCTTAAGAAAAAGGGAGGAGGTACAAAGTTGTAAAAATAGATAACCGAGCGTGATTGTTTGCTTTTTTATTCCAAAGAAAATCCTTTAATGATTACGGGAAAATGTAATCTAACGATTTTCATTGAGCTATGTAGCTAAAACCATACCTATAAACTTTAAATGGACTGCTCTTTACGCACCAACCAATATTAAGTGTTTAAATATGGTACATAAGAGGGTTTTTTTGTAAAAATGGGGACGTGGAGCATGTTATTTCTGACAAAACTGGTGATATTATAATTCGTGAGCGATGAATGTAGTTTAAATAATCTACGCTAACATTATAAAGAGGAAAACTTTGTATGGTGGTAATAAATAGGCTCAAAAACTACTGGATTTTAAAATTTCTCTCACCATTCGAAAGCTACATTATCCACGAGTAACATAGGCTATATATATGACACTAGCTGATCCGCGCGGCTTCGCTACCGTAGCATAATGTTATAATTTTCCCCGTTTTTTTCACATTTTCCATTATTTCTTTGCTCCTAATAGTTGCAGCGTGATGTTATATAGCCTAAAGCCTTCCTCGATAAATAGTCTAATCAACTCAAAAAGAATTTTTCAATTCGAACCAGTAGTTTCTGAGATTAGCGCGTTCAAACAAACAAACAAACAAACTCTTCAGCTTTATAATATTAGTATAGATTATTATGCTACGGGAGCGAAGCCGCTATCAGCTAGTTATTCACATAAATATAGTATAATTTTCTAGTTTTTATATTTCAATTACGTGCCTTGTATAAGCTAAGCTGGCTTGTTTATCGATCCATGAGTACTGGACATCAGCAGTAGTTAAATATTCCTCAACTTTTCAGACGAGGACTATGAAAACTAGATTTTATACTTACTTTACTCATACGCTAGTAAATGAGATGTTTATTACGTAATTTAATCACACCTATAGTAATATTACAGTAGGTGTGTTATACTACATTTTAAATTGATTGGTAGTTTCGTAGATATTTGGCAATTGGAATGTCCATCGCTGCTTGTATATATGTCCCGTTATGAGCGAAGCATCTCTTGAGGGATGATAGCTGAACTAATAATCTATCAAAAAACCCAATATATGTCATACGAAAGTATCATTGTTTTTGAGATATTGAGGATTATGTGGTTTTTCAAAAGTACCTTGGCAATGTTTTATATTACTGTGGCCGTAATTCTTATTTGATTTTCATAATATTAGTAAGTTTTCTTTATGATTTGTTTCCTCAGATACATGCAAGGTATTTTAAGGGCTATTAACTGAATTAAATGATTGGATTTTAAATTCAAATTCAAATCGATTATTTTTCAAGTGAGTTTTTTTGAAAACTCTTTTGAAATGTCACTTACATTTCTTAGATACTTGATAGATTGTATTGTCACTTCTTGGTATTTCCCTGTGATGATTTTCTTAACCGGTTGTAATTAAATAAAGTTTACTAATAAATAGTGGAAACAGTGTAAAAAAGTCTTTAATTCAATACATGAAATTATTAGAATGGATTTTCTTTACACATTTTCGAGAATGGTCCCTCGTCACGCAAGGTACTTGTCAATATCTGTTGATAGATGAGCCCTCTTTGTTGATAACGTCCACTTATGACCCTAAAATGATGTAGTGAGCACATTAATTATATTAACTTTAATCCTTTGCACGAAGTTAGCTAGTTTTTTATGCTATAGCAGGCAAGCGGAGAATGCGGTTCACCCGATGTAGAGCGACTGACCGCAGCCCATGAACATCTACGACAAAGTGTCGCAGATGCCTTGCCGGCTTGAAGGACGGGAAGGGAATAAGGAGAGGATTAAAGATAGGAACTTGGGAAAGGAGTTAGAATAGGACGGGAGAGGAATGGGGTGGGAATACAGGCTGTTTTCAACACTTTCAAAGTTAATTTTAATTATGAACACTTAATTCCATATTAAGTCCATAAGACTATTAGTATGGTGAGCGGGTGTCCGAAGGCCTGTATTCTCATCCCAAATTTCTCTTTTCTCGTATACTCCTCTTACAATTTCCCTTCATTAATCCTCTCTCTATCCCTTCCCTTTTCTTCAAGCCGGCAAGGCATGACACTTCGCCGTTGTGGATGTTCATAGGCTGCGGTCAGTCATTTAACATCAGGTGAACTGCATGCTCCGCTTGCCGCTATGAAAGATTTGTTCACGTTAAAAAAGGACAGGTAAGAAATAAAACTCCAACATACGTACTTAACAAACACTTTAATTATATAACAATAATTATTATCAAAATAACTATACGTCGTGCCTCACTATTGTATACAACATCAATTAAGCAAGCTATTTGCCTTACAATCAAATTTATGTGACACATTATCAGAAAAATTACTATTAAACTAATTAATTTTATCTTTTTCGGTTACTATAATATGTAATAATGAAAGAGTACCTACGTAATTGGAAACCAATAGCAAATTATTTATATTTTATTTAATATCATTGAGATACAAACATTATTTCAATAAAACTTATTAACATCCTGAAATCGGGCTTGGCCGGTAAACCAAACCCATTCAGATTTCAGGATAAACTAGTTTTGCCTAGTTCGTCCTACAGCCGATAGCCAGTTTAATAACATACATATTTAAAACATTAGAAATGATTATCGTCATATAATATTTTTATGCTAATATAATTAAAGCTATACAATTTGTCGTGAAAGATGACAATGCTTACTGTATTTTTAACATATTATTAAAAATTTTCATCAACCTAATAAAGGAACATTTCCTTATTAAATTGTTATTCATTTTACATCGTCCCAAGTTTAATTTGGAACGAAACAAAGGGTAAAACACCTGTGACATTTTATATAGGGTGTTATTTCATTTTATACAGGGTCATATCTAAAGCATAAATAACTTCGCACGACTGTATTTAGGATTTCTGACACAATATTTCTGCTAAACCTGAAGTACATTTCCTTTTGTTACCATCTCTAAAATACACATTTTACCACAATATAGAATAGAATTTTCCTCGAAAATCAGACTGTTTCATATATAAACATTAAAATATTCGCGTTATAATATTTTCTGGAACAAATTCTTAAGCCTGGAAGAGATCGCTTAAAGCGATAAGGTCACCCTCAGTACATTTTGTGTGAAACTATATTCTGTATAATTTCTGTATGATTGGTGTACAATAAAGCATTATTTTTTTTATACATTTCATGAAAGATTCTGATAATCTGCCACACCAACTTCAACTAGTAGTGAACAAAGTAGAATTTAGAAGAATTTCAAATATTTCTAAGAGAGAAAGGTAAGATAGGAAATTTTAAGGTTACGATTTAGGACAATTCTAGTTTATCTAGATTTATACAAGAGACTAGATTAAGAGTTATTATTTAGGATATATTTAAACAAAGCATATATTCTTAACACGATAAATTAATATGTATTACTTAAAAAAACCTTGAAGACTAGTTTAATGCATTTTTCTATGTTATTAAGATTTTTTCTGTGCTCTCGTAAGAAAGTCAACAACATCATTATGCTTTTATTTCGACTAGTTCATACGTATTACAAAATTATTTATTTGATTTTTTTAAATAAACTTTTAATGACATTTAATGAACGACAAATGATCATTTATTTCAGACATTTAAAACACTTATTGCAATTTAAATTTCCAAAATTTTTGGAAGCGTTAAAACATTTATTATAGTGTGGGTTAACATACTTGTTTTACATTTATGAAACAAACAATATCATTGAATATTTCGCATTATTATAAACATAATCTAATGCATAATTAATTATTATTTAGTAATTATTGAGTCAACATAAAATACAATAACAGCTGTTTTTATCTGCTTCTCCGTTTTTTACGACATTCTTGTCATAATTCAAATACCTAAATTTATATCTTTACATGTTGCCCCCGCACTTTACAAATACAAGTAAATTTCAATCTAAATACAGAAAATAGTTTGCAGAAACAGTACATCTTATAATTTGTTCATTTTAGATTCAGGTCATACATGAAACTTTGCGTCGAACAAAAATACGATAGTAGAGACAAATAAAAAATGTGATGAATTTATTTTTAAACAAGTAACATTATTAGAATTTCTACCCGCATTAACTTTGATGATTATCGATAAGGATTAGTTATGAAATTTCATAATTTTTCAGAACTATATTTTCAATTCGCATAAAAACAGATCTTAACATAAATATATCAGGGAAGTTGGAAGCAGCGATGTTACACGAGTACACTGTCGGCCCAAACTTTCAAGTTAATGTAGTTCTCGATTCACGGTTTCAATACAAAATAGTTTGAAATACTTTGACGCTGTTACAATTGAATTTAACTACAGAAACTTAAGAACATAGAATATGAGAGTTTAGTTTAGTATTTGTATAGTCATAGTTTGACTGATTCTCAAAACAGTCAAAACTTTGATTTATACAGCTCGTTTCGACTCGTTGTATGTTTTCTATACAGTAATAATAAAGAAAGTCACATTGTCTTTTCAATATTTCACACCTTGTTTTTGACAAGTTTCTATGACACTTTAAAACACGACAATGACTGGACATCCTTTAAACAATACATAAATTAATAAAACACGATTAAAACTGATATTTCTTGTGCGCTTTGAAATGCTTTTCAAATGTTGCGCTTAGAAAAGTTTAGAAAATAATCAATGATTGAAATATTGTATAATAATTATTTTCAACAGATTTTTTTTTACTTGAAATATTAACATTTATCATGTTTTTTACATGGTATTCTTAAAAGGATATCCATCAACGTCACAATAGAATTTCTAAGCGTGAAGATGGCAACCGCTTTTGAAGAATAATGGAGTCTTTTGTGATTGGGTAGTTACGGCAAGTAGGTAATCTTACGTTTATAGAGACTGAATTTTACAAGTAGGCTTTCAGAGCTAAATCCGCCACATTTAACCAACTTTCAGTACAGACGTTATTAATTTAAAATTTGTACTTTATATATTTTATTTCGTTGTATAATCTTCATTTTGTAAATAAACTATTGTATTTAGTAAATAAAATTTTATTTTGATTTAAATATTTCTTTTAATGGACGAATTATTTTTATATTTATCGATGTGGTTGTTATAATAATTTCGGTAAATATGCAATAACTATACTTTAAAATACATTATTTTATGTTTATTATAAAATATGCAACGCAAGAATTAATGATAATACGAAAGCAATCGTGAAAAACTTCATGTTTTTAAAAATGAGAATATAATTTAAGTAAAAAAATAAGGGCAAAGGTAATTTAAGGTAATTTAATGACTGTGTAGAGCCAGAAGCAATTTAAATATTAACAGTTTGATACTCTTATATTTAATGTTGAAAGTTCAAAGCATGTCAATCATACGGTTGTATTTATATGAATTTAAAACATTAATAGCTAATGCCCAGTTCACGCACAGAGAAACGCTGTTCGGAGTCGTGATAGAAGTACGGGATTATTTCTTTGTATTTAAATGAAATTCCACATATAAAGCGATTCCGATTCGGGCATACATCTTATTAATTAATACAAATACAAGCGTTATGAGCGCAGTATAACGGTCACGAGAAATCAAAAAAGTCAACACGATTCTCCAGCAAGTCAAATGTGACAAACAGTCAATAATTGAAAGTCAGTTCGCAAGTCAGTCGTAACAGAAACTGTAGTAACGCTTTGAATATAATATATACTAATATTAGAGAAAACATTTGTGTTTTTTACGTGTTTGTAATGATTTCGCGCAAAAACTACAGGTCATTTACCAGTGAAAACTGTATCTTCTGTGAGCGAAATAGACTTTATTATCGGCTATATTATGCTACTGGAGGTCGCACCAAACAGCTAGTAATTTATAATCTTAATGATAAAAATATACACACATAATATTTTAGTTAGACCATTCATCGCAGAAGATTATATAACGGAGAGCTAGGAAAATTTATGGGGAGAGAAAACTTGTCTGATGCTTCTATACCCCGACATGATGATACTATAACTGCAGACCTGGAAGGGGAGTAGCGTAGTATAATAGGAGAGGCATCAGACAAGTTTTCGGTTTGCCTTATATTGAGCTCCTGCATTCCGAATAGTAAAAAACCGTACCTCAGAATGCAAGGCCTTCCCATAAAAATTGCAGTAGTAGATGAATTTTGTATTTTTACATTTAATTGAAAAAAAATTAGGATTTTTAATAAAGAGAGGAATAAAGCATGCAATAGAGTTTGTGGATATCGTGTATGTGTGTGTGCGATAACAGATATTAACACAGATACAAAGTCAAATAAAAGCCAACAAATTGATCGCGTAAATCAAGTTGGACGCAATAACAGGGTCCGAGCTTGGCGGATAATCCGATTCCGATACAATACGGATAGGAGATCGAATTCGGATGTTGATTGATTTCAAATTCCTATCTAATACGGTGCAATTTTATGGTGCATGCATTTTGGTAACTGGATGCTTATCTGTTTAGTGTTTTTGTTTTACTCTAGATACAAATAATGTAATGGCGTTTATTTGCCAATAAAATGGTTAATGGTTATTATTATTCATCCTTAAGGTTTTTTTGTAAAAGTTAATAAAGTAGGATTTTCGATTAGTTTTGTCACATTCAATAAACTATTATAAACTACTAGCTAAGCTCCGCGGTTTCACACGCGTATATCTGACTTCACCGTTAGGTTTACAGGAAAAAAGCTCGGGTCAGCTCAGACCTTTCTCGGGTTTCTTAGAATCTCTGCACAAAATTTCATCCAAATCGGTCCAGTAATTTCGGAGCCTTTTTGATGATCGTGGTTAAAAAAACGGTACAAAATTTTAAATTATTTTAGGTACCTAATTAAATTATTTAATGTATCATCAGTCCTTAGCCCTAGAAGCCAAATCTAGATAATTTTAACCGACTTCTCAAAAGACCAGGTTATCAATTCGGGGCGTATATTTTTTATCTATACGAAACAAATAACTGCTTTTTTCCGCGTACCTATTTCGATAATTTTAGATCGAACCAACTCAGAAAATTATAGCGTTCTCAAAATGTATTTGATATGATTGGCTTCTAGGGTCAATGTCCGAATTTTCTAGTTAATTGTATTTTTATTACATGATGATATAAACAAAGCGTTACTACAAGCTTCTTAATCCTAAATTTCTTTTCAACGATTTTAAGCGGCCGTTCTCATTCACTATTTGACAAGCTAGTTACTAACTTGTGTTAATGGTGGGGGAACGCCTTTCTGGGGGGTAGCCAGGCATCTACGGACCGGCTTGACGTCCGCTTTCAGAGATAGGACAAACAGGCTTGTCACATTTATTTGCGCAAATACGTGGAACTAACATTAGAATTGATTCAAGGAAAATAATTTCAAAAGATAATTGAATTATTTTTGGAGATGTTTAGTTTGATGCAAGTGTGAATTTTAAAATGGACTTTCATGGCTAAATATTAAACTATGGATATCAACAAATATTGAAAGGAGTCTCGAGACTGATTTTGACAAAAATACAAACTGCATCAATGAATTTTTGAAAAAATCATTTACCTAGTGAAGAATCGAATGCACTAATTTTGCTAAAATTATATTCTCCACAGCTTAGGATTTAGCCTTAAAAGCCCATTTAAAATTCACCCTGTTTAAAAAGGCAATGAATTTAATATATATATTTGTGATTTACTGTTTACTTCTTCTTCTTCTTTAATATATGACTACTTTAAATACAGATAATTTCTAAATAAGCATAGTTGATAATACCCAACTAATTTAGCTAAAATTTTTCAGATAAAATTTAATACTTGTAAAATTTAAAATCATTACTAAATACAAAAGCTAGATAAATCCATATGAAGAAAGGTATATAAAAACCAACTACACAGATATAAATAGAAGTTTAAAAAAAGGTACAAGAAATCCGAAATTTCGCCATTTCAAAAGTCTTAACACCGGGTAATGTAAAAAGTTTCTAAGTTAAATAAATTCGGAACAAAGTTGGTCGAAACTCGTAATGTCAAAGTTGAAATTTTAATATTTCCCAATGATTTATTTGAAATTAAAGCTTATGAGTGAAATATTGGGATGCTTTTGTTAAAATTGTTGTAGTAAGTGATGGAGTAAGCCTAAATCTTTGTATTAAAATAGTGGCAATAAGGCAGATACAGTTCGCCGAAGACACGAGTGACGCTGAAAAGCAATTACAAAAACGTTTATCTAGTTTGACTTAACATACCACAAGGGTTTCGTAAAAAATCCGTCTTGTTATAACATTGTTAAAGCTGTTCCCAAAAGCAAAAACAAGATCGGTTATCTCTTCACATGAAACTAACGATTATTTGGCTTTATATCTGGTAACATAACACGCACACTGATACACGTGTACGTATGAGTAGTTGGCGTCACCCGAGTCTTCGTCACACCCCATCTACCTTGTGACAATATATTCCTTTTTTATTTATTCCTCTAACCTTTTTTAGTTATGCCACAATTGCATTCAGCGACTTAAATGTGGACGTCAGCGGCAGCAATAATGTAGTTTGCAAGACGTTAGAGTCGCCTCCAACGCCCAATGTTAATAATAATCGATCCAAGAAACGCTACCATAGATTGATCTACCAATCATTTTCCAATCGAATGATTGGTTATTGACAAGATTTTCTCAGAATATAAATAAATTAATATTCTTCGATAACACAATGCTATCTAGCCCCAAACTTAGCAAAGCACTATGGAAACTAGATAACTGATATACATAAACATAATTTTTCGTAAATACAAATATACAATAGAATAATTGAAACTCAAACAGTAGGAAATTACACTGTTCATCACATAATAATTTACCAATGGGGGTAACAACCTACACCCTCAAATAAAATATGGATTGGTAAATCAATCCATGATTTCATTTTTTATTTCGATTGATTATAGTGCAAATAAGCAAAGAAGTGCTCTTATGTCTTGCGAGTCGCGCGTCTGCAATTTCCTTTACGATGTTCATTTAAATATAATTTTGTAAGCAGTCGCTGACGTCGCCGACGTTTAATTTTACTACTGTTGTCGGGAAGATAAATTTTACTAAATACGTAGTTGCTATTTTTCGAGTAATGTTTGTAAATTTAAAAGGCATCTATTAATGCTCATAGCGTTTGTTTAAACAGTAATGAATCAGTATTTAAATGATATATAATGCTGAAAAGTCTATCGAAGCAATGAAAAGGTATAAATAAGTACGGACAAAATGGTACGAAAATCTTGTTTATATGAAACTGTAGTATAATTAGTTAGTAATAATGAACAATGTCTAACATATTTTTAGAATTTTTTTCTTTCAATTCTTTTCTAGGTTCAAAAAGCGTATATTGATTGATCGAATTATATATACAGAGATTGAACTAGTTTTTCTACTAGAACTACTAAGCATTCCAAAAAGGCATTTGCATTCGATACTAGTAAAAAATCTTTGTCAGCGCTTGTATCTTTGATATCAAATGTTCCAGCGTTAACGCGCGCTATCATTCTTTGGCAGTGCGAAAACGAATACATAGGACATTTTTTTAAAGATCTTATATATAGGTGGCCTGAAGAGGGAATAAGAACTGTAATTCTAGAACGTTAAGTCGCAAATGGCATGCACGATGTGTTGACAACTATCCTTCTACTTAGCATAAATTTATTTTAACACCCATGGTAATGAATATTCCATTATTTAATATCCAATAATAATTTATTCGAAATTGTTAAACATAGACCAAGAGCTAGTGAAAGATTAATTTATTGAGAGAATATAGAATTTGAATTGTAAGGTAAATAAAATTTTCGACGGAGTACTTCGATTAAGCGTAAATAAATAAACTTATGAACATATCTGTAATAATTATTAAAAATATCAAAAAGTAATTGATTTAATAAATACGATCTAATAAATATTATTCCAGTGTATATACATAAAAAATCTAGCGGTCGCATTAGTCTACTAATAACCTATTATACAAAATTAATATTTCTAACACATTGCCTCCTAAAAATAATTAACTGACAACGTTTTGCCGCCGTTTATTAATTAGGCTTTGGTATTAAATAACTGGAGGTTCGCGACATTTGTGGCCTCGAAATTTTATTAAAATTGCCTTAATTCGTATTTAAAGAGAACAAAAAACTAAAACTGTAAATGTTAATAATTATTTGAATTAAAACGACACTCACCCTAAATTAAAAGCATTTAGTTTAAATGGGTTAAATGTATTTAAAAAGTAATGAATATAGTAACAATATAAACAGAATCTGAATAAAACATCCCTTAATTAAAAAGGAAATGTTAATTTACAAGGATTTATAATTAACTTATTTGAATAATTTTAATAAGAGCCCACAAACCGCGCTCTCTATGGCACTGAACACACAATAAACAATACAATAAAATACATCACACAAATCAACTACAATATCTCAATATTATATCTCTATTACACCTAGTTAGACCACAGCCACCAAGGCTCGACACAAAATCTAGGAAGAAACCTGTACATTTGAGCACGCCGCCTCGATGCATGGGAAATCTATTCACTAAGTGTATTTAATAACCATCGAATTCATACCCGTTATACTTAGATTAAAAGTAAATAAATAGACACTATAAAGAAACCGAATTGATTGATCTAAACGTAAAACCTACAGATACTGTAAATCATTAATTAAACTTCAAACTTGAAGATGAAAACAAAAATATAAAACTATAAAAGGACGATAAATTAATTGTTAACATAATAGTTCTAAGATGGTTTTAGAATCCTTTGCTAACATCGAATTTATAAGGTGTATCTTTGAATTCTTTGATAATAATGCCATAGGTGTTTAAGATGATTTTTAGAAGCCTTCGATAACCGTCGAAACGGCTTTTAAAATTCATTCCTAACATCCTGGACTCCTAACATAGTTCTTAGAATTCTTTGTTAACACCGTAGACTCCTAACATAGTTCTTAGAATTCTTTGTTAACACCTTGGACTCCTAACATTGTAATTAAAATTCTTTTATAACATTTGACTCCTAACGTGATTCCTAGAATCCCTTGATAACACCATACGCTTCTAAAGTGGACATGGTGAGGTAAATGAGCCACAGCGAGAAGAAAAACATGGAGGTGACATATTTCACGGTGCGTGGGCCTCCCAGCTCCCCGCCCACGGACTTGCGTCTTCGTAAAACGAGCACTAACACCGCAAGCGCTGCTTCGGAACAGAACATCGTCACGCTGAAAGCTAGGCTGTTGACAAAAACATAGCGTTAATTGATATTGTATAAACAATTTAATAATTTTTAAAGGATTTAAACGCAGTTTATTATACATTATTCAACATTATTATTAACCCGACGAGACCACGCTCGTTGTAAAATGCTCGAAATGTCGAGTTAATAATAGTGTAAAATAATGTTTATTATCCTTTAAAAAATATAAAATATGGAAAGTACTCGTGTTAAAAGAAAGACAAGAAAATAATATGTATAAACTGTATAAACTTTTGCATTTATATTGATAAATTTGGTTGTGTTGGTGCTAGAAATAAATAATATAATAAAAAATACGTCTAGTCTCTTAACAGTTTCACAGGTAAATTTTACATTATAATAAAAAATAAACAGCGAACATGGATGACACAATGCGTTAATATAATCATGTATGAGTTCACTCAGGTAATAAATTACATCTAAATGTGACAACGCAATCTTGTCTTTATGATGTCCCTACCATTTACGATTACTTCCCTCATAAAAGAGATAGTTTGACTGTAAGAGGGAGGCAATTAAGGCACGGAGTATCAAGATTTAAGACATTATAGTATCCACGATGGTTTTAATGTAAACGACCCATGTAAAGATAGAAATAAAAGAAGAAAATTTTTTGTGTCACTCCTCTATGACCTCTATGAATGTTAAATACTGTTATATAAGCGATGCCCAGGGGCAGACCCTGGAGGGTGCAGCAATAATATATTGATGAGTGTTGGAACACGCTGACAGCCTTGGAGCTACTGACATTTCTGAAAGAGCCTACTTTTTGGTGTCAAGCGACTCTGTGATCTAAAGAGTGCAGAGAGTGCATAGAACTCACTTTCCCGGTTCAACGTGGACCTTTCCCTGTTCTTGGTCCAGTGCATTAGGACGCCGATTCCCAGGAACACGTTGACGGCGTTGCAACCAGTGACGTTGCTGATAGTCTACTATTTGGTTGCAAGCGACTTTGTGATCTAAAGGCTGTAGGATAGGACTCACTTTCCCGGTTCAACGTGGAACTTCTCGTTCTTGGTCCAGTGCACCACGGCGGCGACAGTCCACGCGACGCCGATGCCCAGGAACACGTGGACAGCCTTGGAGCTACTGATATTTCTGAAAGAGCCTGCTTTCTGGTTGCAAGCGACTCTGTGATCTAAAGGCTGTAGGATAGGACTCACTTTCCCGGTTCAACGTGGAACTTCTCGTTCTTGGTCCAGTACACCACGGCGGCGACAGTCCACACGACGCCGATGCCCAGAAACACGTTGACAGCCTTGGAGCTACTTACATTTCTGAAAGAGCCTGCTTTCTGGTTGCAAGCGATTCTGTGATCTAAAGGCTGTAGGATAAGACTCACTTTCCCGGTTCAACGTGGAACTTCTCGTTCTTGGTCCAGTGCACCACGGCGGTGACAGTCCACGCGACGCCGATTCCCAGGAACACGCTGAAAGCCTTGGAGCTAGTGACATTTCTGATAGAGCCTACTTTTGATGTCAAGCGACTTTGTGATCTAAAGAGTACAGAATAGGACTCACTTTCCCGGTTCAACGTGGAACTTCTCGTTCTTGGTCCAGTGCACCACGGCGGCGACAGTCCACGCGACGCCTATACCCAGGAATACGTTGACGGCGTTGGAGCCAGTGACGTTGCCCACGGACGCGTCTGCGTGCTTGTCCTGGATGGCTGCTACTTTGCTGGCGAATGTGTCTTTAACAAGAAAATCGTGTTAAAATACTGAACCATTGTAATGTTCTACTGTCTGGGTGTAGATTTATCTATAGTATGTACGTATTTACAAAAATATGTTTAAGTTTTTTATCAGTTGTCTAGTTTCCCTAGTACAAACTTTGCTTCGTTTGGGACTTGAGTGCGATGTGACAAATGTACGTGAATATTTATTTATGTTTAGTTTTAAAAGGAAACAAGTATTTCTCAAAGCTTAGAGTAAGTGATCTTAATCCTCAAGGGATATGCGGTCTTTAAAAATAAACTTGGTAGAAAATAACAGGAGTAAAGACAATCTCATGATATTGAACATTGAAAAAGCAAGCTTGTTTTTCCCTTTGTTATTTTGTTTTACATCCCTTAACTTAACTTCTTGCACTTTACATAAATAAACTTACATCAAGATAGTATAAATGTGCAAAAAATTGCCTAGAGCAAAAAAAAATAAAAAGGAATAATAAAAACATGACTTTGTTTTGAAAACCCACGAAAAACCTAGGAACAAACAAACACAATTTACGAAACATTGTTACTTGACCCTTTGTGCTACATACTTTATATCAATTATCAAGTTTCTTAGAAATGTGGGTGTTATGTCCTATAGTTGTAGGTGAGCATTAAATAAAAGATTCAAATAACGGATACGTCTGCACGCCACAGATGACAGGTTTGAAGTGTCAGAAGTGACACTAGCGCCCCACTGGTCTGTGTGCTAACATTTATTATATATCATGAACACCACAGTGGGTATTGGGTATCGATTTATTAACAAATAACCTATACCCGGGCTTATTTGGTAATCATACATTATCGATCACCCCTCACTGCGCTTCGGTTTCTCGGAAGAATGTAATCGTTGTACGCTATCGGTATTACAGTGCCTCTGAGAATTCACGCTGTTACATGATATTTTTATAAAATACTAGCTGACCCGGCAAACTTCATGTCTGTCGAAGTATTTCTATGCAAAAATATTATTGTTGTTTTTACTATTCTATTTACAGTTTTAAACCTTCCCTAGACTTCCACAAAGATTAGTCAAATCGGTGCAAACGTTTTCGGGTTTTAGCGAGACTAACAACAATTGATTTTTATTTATGTACATACGCCTTGTTTAGGCAAAACCAATATAAAAAGTTCAAAATTATCTCGGTTTAATATGTTGCCCAAAACCAGAATATACTTCACTATTCCCTCGGTCAATTTGGGACTCAGAATTTTCAATGTCAATTTTGGGTGGGGTCCAAAAAATATACTCTTTAATACCTTTTTTCATCCTCGATTATTTTCCCTTGAATATTCGTACGAAAAAGTATATAAATAAATAAATGAAGTCTCAAATTTTCAGTAAACTACCATCGTCGTTTAGGTATAACCACTAAATATCAATTGGTGGCCATTATTTCCTGGGTCTAAAAGCATTTTCACATTAGTAGGATATATGGGATCGAAGGTTCATCCCAGCTGTAAAGGGTTACACGTGTCATATCTGTAAGGGTTAAGGGTTTATTAACTTTGTGTGTTGGAACTTTTTGGTAGTGTAGTGACGCATGAAAATTCGGGGAAGGTATCTTTGATATTTGAAATAATTGAATTTGATTCTACGTATTCGGTTATTTTACGCCGTGCCGAGTTTAACTCTGTAATTAAATTACGGGTTTTGATAATTTCTAGTTCTGACATACAAACAGCCTCATGTAACATCGTAGAATTAAAACTATTGTTATTATTAAAGGATTTCCTGATATTTCTCCTCAGTGGATGTTTTAATATTTCCATTGTGGAGGATGGTTTCCTCCAACGAAAAGGGATCCTCGGCCAGTCTGAACCACAGGATTGGCCGGGCGTTAGGCCCCGAGGATTTATGTTTGGGAGTGGTATATGATTAGCGACGAAAACATTTAAACATCGCGATTTAGGAATTGTGTCATCACGTGGCATCCGTGATGGCAAGTATACAACCAAGGTTCCCCATCAAGGTAAAGTCGATTATACTCTCTTATAAATTGAATTGATTTGATTTAAGAGTGAATACTTCGCACAAGAAAGACGACACACATGAAGAGAAAAGCACCATGCTTGTCCATCCTCCTCCCTAGGACTATAAACACGATAGCAGTGACCGAGTCGTTGATACCAAGCGTGCGAAAGTGGGCAACCACCACCACAGCTATCACCAGTCAGCAGTCGTAAGGCCACCATCTTCGAATGTAATAATAATGTCGTTGCTATCGATTGAGGTTTATACTAGAGAACAAAAAAGTCTACCTAGAAAAAAATCTACAAATTCTTTCCAAGGAAGCTATCAGTAACCTTAGCATAGCAGTGACAGAGCTTTTGATCAAAGCCTGCTACAAAGTTGGGGGCCATCATAACAGCTAACACCAGATTGAATTGTTAGACCACCATCTTCTCATATTATGATTAAAGATACTATATATAGTGGTTTATCCAAAAATTCTTCCCAAGGAAGTTCTCAGCAACCTTACCCGGTATACTCGTCCCCAGGGCAACAAACACGATCGCAGTGACCGAGTCCTTGATGCCAAGCGTGCAGCCGAAGTGCGAGGCCACGTCGCCGATCACCGCCGTCACCAGGCCGATGCAGACGATCGAGACTACGAAGCACACGTAACCGCCTCCGATATCTGGAAAAACCACTTGATTAATGTTCTAGTTATCATGTGCTAATACCATCTTTCTCAGAAATAAGTAGAGACACACAATTTTTGAAACACTCATGAAGACAACTGTCATCTCAGTCTCCCGTGACCACGCTCGCTGTAAAGTGCTCGAAACGTCGGGTTAATAATAATGTAAAATAATGTATAATAAACCGCGTTTAAAATCCTTTAAAAAGTATTTTATTTATTAAAATGGAAAGTACTCGCGTTAAAACAAACAAGATTTTACTACCATTTTTCTCTGACCAACTTTTCCTGATCTGAATGTGGTAAACCCCTATTATATATAAATGAAAAAGTAACTATCTGTCTCTTCTTCACACCAATATGCTGCTTTTTTATGCAGGAAATACTGTAAGAACCAAATTTATATATGTATAGATATACTAAATATTTTTCTTTTTCTACCCTACCTACCACTCTTATAAGTGTCGTTTATGTTATGGTTTGCCTGGCAGAGATCGCTGTTAATAATAAAGCCGCCCTCTGTTCTGATTTTAATAGTTATTACAGTGTCTCATTATAATCTAAGGGTGTACAATAAAGGATTTTTGTTTGTTTGTTGCTGTATTATCAATAATTATGTGGTTTCAATGTAGTAACATTGAATCCACGGGGCACAGCTATTATTGATATAAACACATATTTGTTCATGATGAAGTTGGAATAAAATGCAAGTCCCCAATAACAAATCACAGCTTGTCACAATGACGGGTAGTTTTAACGTATGTTGATAAAAAATTACATTTGCTCTATGGTGTTTCATTGTTCAAAACATGAATACAATACATTAATCATTGATAGTTGGAGTTGAACGCTGCTTTGTCCCAAATTGGGCCAAGGTTGCACACCCCCCTATCATTGAAATAGTAGTATGACGTAATGCATCCCTGAATCCTTTTCTTTTTTCCGTCATGTTTATCCTTTCACGACACTTCTGTTTTTTATAAATATTCATTGATGATCTTTAGCTTATACTAAATACATTTTAGATATAATCTGCAAATTCTTACACTAATTCTCCACACTAATATTATAAAGAGGAAATGTTCGTTTATTTGTAATGAATAGGTTCAAAAACGACTATTCTCGTGGGATTTATACTATCCTGGGATAAAAACTATCCATTTTAGAGTTCTCTGTAAAAATCTTATACAAAGTGACAGTTACTCTTTTATAACATTAGGATGGAAGGAACGAAGGGTATGGAAAGGTAGTATAAAATATAAGTAAGGATAGAATTGACTTTCCCAATCGGTGGTAAATTAAAAAAAGGACTATTCAAAAGTACTTTGTAAAAGTTTATATGAATAAAATGTATTTCTATTCTATTCTATTTTAAAGGTTTTAAGATGACTGAAGCTCTTACCGGTAGGAGGCACAAATGCAAATATAATTTTCCAGAATAGAGTTAAAATGTGCATTATATAGTCTGACCATGAAGGCGGCTCGTCAGGGTTATCTGCAAATAAAATATAGGTTTTATTTAATTTTTTTTAAATCATACATAGCATGTTTTATTATCCTCTTACACTTATGGTAAACAATGTTATATGTTAACCAAAAATATACTAAATTTTTTGCAAATTAGAAAACCCTTGAATTTAAAACAAGTTCTTAATAAATAAAAATTATAGTAATAATATAAATGACATTTAATATTTCATATTTGTTTTACATTTTGTATTGTGAAGGCATTATACAAGCTGTGAGTCTATTGTGGGCATTATATTTCAAATGAAAATTATTTTAGTGTATTTACGAGTTTTAGAAATTGATGTATTATATATCGTTTGCTTGATTTTGTAATAGAAAAGAAAAAAAATATATTTATTTCAACACACAAAATACATCACGTAAACATGAAGTTCTATAAATATATAAATCAAATTAAATTGACAAAGCCTCGTCGACCCTATTCATTATTTTTTTCATGTTTCAGGTACATGTTCTGAATGTCCTGTAAACAAATGAAACACTAGCTATGTAACATCTTATATAGTAAAAAAGGTAGAAAAAAACAAAAGCAGTAAGTTAAAAGCTTCGAATATTCAAGGACGACTGTGTGGGGTCGCTAGAATGTGCGTGAAATGGGACTCCACTCAGGGTTATTTCCTACTTAGGAGTGCTATAAGCCACAGCACTGATTTTTTGGCTACGTTTTTTGACGTCTATAAAGCCATATATATCTGCAATATAATTACTTTTTTCTTTTATTTTACTATATATCGTTAAAAAAAGTAGTTAGTTAAATCACCCACTACATCTATTATCTCTTATTAGGTCTTTTTCTTTCTTACTTATAATTGCCTATTCATCATTATTATCATATTAATATTTATATCCCATTATCTACATTATATTTCCTGTATTTACTTATTTAATGAATTATTTATTAAGTATGTAAATCTATTTCTGACTTCTCCAATCACTATGCCATAGGGAGCTGCTGAAAATCAGCGCTGCGACTAACGTAGGAGCAGCATACGCTGAGCAGTTTCCCTTTCAACGCCACAATGCCACTTGCTGATAATTAAATAATTTATTTATGTCTGATTCTTTGTGGTTTTTGAATAAATATTTATCTTTTCTTTCTAAAATAAATAATGTAAAAGTAGTGTAATTTTGACGCAGAACATAAAGTAAATCTTCAATCGTAAGCTACAATTCCTAACTTTTCCGTTCGACGTTTTGTGAAAAGATCATAATGTTTATAGTCAACAATCTTTTTCAAATAGCGTCTAATATTTACCTGAGCTGGCCGTTAAAGCTTCGGAGAATTGCTCCTTCCACGACGAGGTTCCTATTATTATTGAAGCGTTGGCTCTTTGCACGAGCTTGTCTACTGTATTCTGGAACAAAAACGGTTTATTTAATTTTTTTTTTTGTTTCTTTTTTTGTGAGGTGATTCTCACAGTTAGCCAGAAGGGCTTCTACTGTTTAACGCGGACTTTTTAGGCGAACTGAAGGTTCGCCTAGGCTAGCGACATGCCTAAGGGCGTCCCCCTTTGAAGGGGATCACGAACCTCGGCTTGGGCTGTCGCAGGAAGGGAGGGGGCCTGAAGGGCCTGAGTCGGACGGAGGTTTATTTAAAGCCACTGTTAAACTTATTTCTACCTATTTATTTAATAATACTATAGTCGAAATTTGACCATAAACAAATATTTGTATGTGTGTGTGAAATGCATGCTAGTGTGTATTGTTTTGTTTATTGATTTAATGTACTTTATAAGTATTGTTATTGAAAAATAGTAGCGTTCTGCACTTCTCCTACACATAAACTATAAGTGTCACAAATTTTATGCTCCTGCGTCCCCGCAATTTTCGCCAAAAGGGGTCCAAAGTTTTTGCATCACGTATTTATAGATTTAGAGAGACGAAATGCTAGAAAAATCCTTTTGTACCGACCCTAAAAACTGAGATAAGGGAATGAAAATGTTGAATGGTTCATTATAAATACGCTTTAGGCCGGCCACACACATGCTGAATTTTAAGAATCTGAATCGAGATTCTTAATTCAGAAAGGCCACTTTACCATACAATATCGGTTTTCTCCACACACATCAGATTCTGAATTTCTAAGATCGACTTGTAAGCATCTGAAATCAGATCCTAAATTCAGACGGACATTCAGCATGTGTGAGGCCGGCCTTAGACTTACGCCTAGTAAAATATTGTACGTACTCGTCTGTAAGTAAAATGACTCGTTTTATTTTTATAGGAAACTGGGCATTACACAAGTATTGCTTCCTACACAGTTTTTACTTACTTTATACAGTTTTCACAAATTTTTAGACAAATTTTATTTAAATTTAGTTATTAAATTAAGAGCCGGTCTACATTCTCATGCAAATATTTCAAAACAATACCGACACCGCAAAATATTCATGCCTGAAGTAGGTACAGTTGAAAATATTACTTTAAAATCAGTTCTTTGCTAATCCGTTACAAAATTTACATAACTATTTAAGTAGAAACTTTTTTCGCCACATAACAATGTCACGTACGCTTGGTATTCTGATATCATATTCTTTGTATGTCATTCTCAGAGATTAGAGAATAAAAGGCAGATGGAGTGTTCCGAAGATTCGAGTGACGCTAAGTAATCGTACGTAGTACATACGGCATTTTTTAAAGAAAAAAAAAACAAAGCCCTGATGACATCTTACGTCAAATTAGACAAACGTTTATGTATTTGCTTTTGAAGTATGTATTTGCTTTTCGATGTAGGAACTAACTAAGCGCGATGTAGGAATGCTAACTACGCGTACGTTACTTACGTACACATAAGTCTGTGTACGTCTTATGTTACCAGTTATTGATTGGATTAAACATTTTTAGAAATAATCTTTAGTTACATGTGAAAGGATCATCTGTATTCTTATTTTTGCATTTGGAAACAACTTTTACAATCTATACATATAATAAAACAGTAACCGAACCATTTCTGTACATTGAATATTTTCAAAAAGAGTAATTGGTATGTAATATGTATGTTCTATAGATAACAAAACCATGGTTAAAATTTTTTTTTCTGTTTGTCTGTTTGTCTGTTTATCTGTTTGTATGTGCGTCAATCACGTAATAACCACTGGGCAGATTTTTATGAAATTTCACATGCTGATAGACCAATATTAGGTGCAACTTATAGGCTACATTTTATTTAAAAAAATATATTTTTGGGGTGGCTTTCCATACATGTAAAATATAAATTATATATATAAAATATAAAAAAAATAAATTCGCGAATACATCATTGAGTGACGTTTCATTGGAAAGGTCCTTAAAAATGATATCGAGGTTTCTAAATACGTTTTCTGCTAAAATAAATATTTTTTGAGATATACGCTTCTAAAGTCGTGAAATTGTCATACCAGGTGACAATGTGAGATTTTGGTTGAGTTGAGGTCATGTCTTTTTATATTCTTAACGTAAAAACACACAATAAATTCTCAAAAACCCTCAAAAAATAAGTAACTCTCTGCCCGCGGCTTCGCTCACGTGGGCTACAATATTCTGTATTTTGAAGAGGCGTGCGCACTGTGAGATTTTGGTGAAACTTATTTCCATACAAAATTATAAAAAAAACACAATAGATATGCGCATATATCAGGGGTCCTGCGACCGTAATTTTTTTTAACTTTTGTTGTGCGTCTCTACAAAATACAGAAATTAGTAGCCCACGCGTGCGAAGCCGCGGGCGGAAAGCTAGTGATAAATAAAGTGGACTCAGAGCCAAAGGTTCTTTACCACTGAAAAGGTAGATGTAAGATTAAGTGGCGTGGTTCCGGTGATTGCCTTTTTCCTTTGGTATACAGGGTGTTTCTTTGACGTAGGCTTTCAGGGCCAAATCGTTAAACTATGAGTAATATCGAAAATGCTGAAAGGAATCCCGAGGCAGATTTTGACGAAAATAAAAATGCGTCATTGAATTAAAAAAATACAGAGCCAAGAATCAGACCACTTGATTTTTCAAAAAATTAAACATGCTGTATTATTTCACCGTATTACGATCACTTTCGCAAAGTTATTTAAATTATACCCACAGTGATTGCACTACTGTAAAAAACCTCAGGGCATAAATTCTGTACACATTGCAAGCAATAACCTTTATGTAAGGAAAAATTTTACTACCCAACTTGTAGTTTTATGTATGTCCTATACAATTACTAGTATTTTATACGAAAATATAAAACAAATGAAAATAAATAATTTGTTTTGACGTAGTATACATTATGATACAAGTGCAATATTTCAATTCTGACTTTAATTTTATACAAATGTGATTTAATGGTGTAATTGTATAAAATTACATAAAATATTTGCACGCGGTTGACAGCTAAACATAGTTAACCTAATTACATTTAACTTCAAACAACGTCATCGTATGTTTGTAATTTAAACGCATCATTAGTGCAATTATTAATTTATCGCTTAATAAATTCATTGAAAAATAAGTAAATAAATAAATAAATAAATCATTTATTTCCAATAATATTTTTACATTTTAGATAAAATGAAATCGATAATTTATAGATTCATTCATTTTTAGGTTGTTAGGTTTATCGATTCATTCAGATATAATTCTACTGGTGCATTGGTTGTCATAAATAATATCTTAGCTTGCTTTCTTATATCCTAAAGTGCGACTGGTGTAAGAGTTGTTAGAAACTACTTAATATGAGTCATAAGGTCCATTTATCGTTGGTTTATTGATTTATCTGTTTAATTGGTTTCTTGATGCACTAACTATTATTACACACATTTATTTATACTTTTCTTTATCCCTAGCTACACCCGTGTGCAATTACCGGCTTTGGGCAGTACGATTATTGCCACCACCAACTTATTCTCGGGTTGCGTAGTTAGATCACTTACTCCACGATGCATTGATCCACCGATACATTGATTTAGTTCATTGAACCAAGGAATTAATGAGTTACTGATTCAAATTTTTTTATTGATAAATTGATTTAGAAATACTTTCAAATCAAAAATAATTGGAAAATTGTTAACATGTGCATATAGTTCGTTTGTTTCTGGTTATTTATTACCTTGATTACATTGTTATTGTAAGACTTTATGTTCTGTTTCTTTATATTGTTAAAAAAATCTCTGTATATTGGTTAAAATGTCTACATTTTTCTGCAACGCCGTTGGTTTTTGTTTAAATAAAACATACCTTAAATTCCTTGCTCTCCTTCACCCTCAGCTGTGCCCTTGTGATCTCCCCAGCCTTGGGCAGCCCCATCATAGCAACCACCACTTCGTTTTCGGGCAGCGTAGTCAAATGACTAACTTCACGGCCGGTTGGGATGGGTTTGTTGCGATCTGAAACATGTTAACAGTTAGAAAAAGGCGAAAATATAAATTGTAGGGTAGTTAATGTTTTGTGGAGTGCAGAACTCAAAACCGGCGTGTCAGTACGCGTTGGTGTATGCAAACGTGTTACACTCAAATCTTACTAGTGTTAAAAGAGAGTTTAAAGGCATTTTAATTGTACGCAAACTTTAGTTATAATTTTAATATTAAGAATTAGATGACCTATTCTGTATTGTGTTTGTTAATAATAGTTAAAATATGTTTGACTAAAGAATCAGCTGACATCTAAATTTTAATGTATATATTTACAATATAGATTATTGTCATCTGAATTAAATAAATAAATACGTCTATTTATTTGTTATCCTTGAAACGTATAGTTCTAAAGAATTAATTTCAATTATTATTTTATTTATTATTTTAAGCCATTTGTGTCCCATTGCTGGGCAAAGGCCTCTCTCGGATCTCTTCTTGGCATTTCTTTTATTTGATCTCAAATAAAACACAAAATCTTAACTGTTTAAAGTGATATTATTTTCGTAAGAAAATTAAATTTGCAAGACAATTTCAAAGTCCAAATAAATTATTATGATACAATACAGAGAAGATTAAGACCTTAACGCAATTTAACAAATTCATTTCTAAATTACGGTAAAATTGCATTAATTAATTTTACACAATGACGGCCCGTAAGACAATAGAAATTGGAATATCTATAACAGCTCTTCTGTTCAACCATGGACTTACCATAACCAAACACCTAATTGCTTTGAAAATCCATTGTATGTAACAATACGATTCAATTTCACCTAATTTCAACTTTAGGACTATAATCGTAGATCGCACTTTAGCTTGATTTATGTTTCTCTTCCTCGTATGAAAGAAAATTAAATCGTATTATCATAATCTTTTGGTTCATTTTCGATGGGGGCAGTTAATTTAGTTAATTAATGATCGCTTGTTCGTGGAATCTTTTGTTCGGAATAACTTTGATATTAGCGATTTGAATGGATTTCTTGGGAATTATTCACGCCCAATGTCCTATCTTCAATTTTCGTCTATTGATTGTTGAAATTTAATATTAGAATAAGAGGTGTATTAGTTATTTTCTTTGAATGTGCGATTACGTTATATGATATTTTGCTGTCTGAAAATTCGGCGTCAGATATTTTTAAATATGTACATACAAATGGTGCTTGTTGGAAAATTCGATATACTCAAATAAATAATTAATTAAGGACATTAAACACTTCGCCATCTAGTCCCAAACTAAGCAAAGATTGTACTATGGAAACTGGCTAACTGATAGACATACTTAAATATACTTTTATGCAAATATGTACACACACAAGGAATAGAAGATTAAAATGTTTATTTCAATCATTTTCGACTCGTGGGGATCGAACCCATACCCTACGTCGTAATAGACCACTGCTATATATTCTGCGCCAATTGGGTCAAGAATATGTCCCTCTAAATGATTATAAAAAGTAAATGGAATCGTTTATTTCCATAGTTTATGCCATCTCTCTTATATACTTTTATATTAATAAATATTTTTTACAAAAATAGTTTTTTGTGTAAAAATTATTATGATATAATGTTGCTAATTTTAAAAGGCTGGTCTATAAATAATATTATTTATTTCCTTTGTATGCCTCTGTACAATTTCGTCTAACCGACCGGTGACAGCCACTCATAGGTTTCCTTTTATACCAAAAATAGAATCAATACAAATCAATACATTTATCCTTGAATGGTTCTATCTGATAAGAGCGCCATTTTGAAAGCCAACCCGAACAACTTCAGACGACCCTTTAATGTAAGCAACGGGAAAGTTTCAATGACTTTTTAACTTTGCCGGATTATTGCGACCCTACAAGGGTTGAGTTTTGTGAAAAATATTGAAAAACTTTTTACTGAGGTGTTTGTTGGGGATTATGTTTAAAAGTGTTGTATATGTTCATTGTTTTAATTACATAGTTTTGTTTTTACGTTACAATTTTTTTTTTAATTCTGTTTGTGTAAGTCTCGCTTTTTACTTTAATGAAAGTTTGTATATTTTCTCATTAGTTACCTATTAAACTCAATGAGTTAATTATTTAATATGGTTTTATCATATACAAACTCTCATAACGAAAATTTTATTATTTACTAATTGTATGGTTACGGTAACGTTTAGATAAATTGTAAATTTCAACTTTGCAAAATAACCAATAATATAAATTCAAATATTATCGTATATGTGAAAAAAATACCTAAATAAAACCGTTTATTTACATAAAAAAATTGCATAATAGATATTTCAATTACATTTACATTTACAAAAATAACAAGAGTTTTTCTACAAATCTCAAAAAAACTTCTGCAACACATATGCAATTTTCCTTAAGCGATATAATCAGTAATTATTAGTATATTTGTTATCAAACCCCTCGAATTACTCGAAAAGTATAATTTTGTTCGGTTGTCGCAGTGCGCATAATTTTATACCGGTTATATGTGATTAGAATTTCTTTTTCCTTGGGGTTCCCTATTTAAGAATAAAACCACAAAAATCATAACAATAATATAATATTATAGATGTTGTACGGTCTCGCTAAATTAAAGAATTTGTTGAAACAATTATTTTTGGAATGATTTCAAAAATTATTAAAGGAAAAATTAAAAGTTGTGTCCACGTTTTAAGTTTAATATTTTATATGAAACTGTTCCGATTATGGATCCATATCAATATTTATTTTCACTGTAATTTTAAAGAAAATGGATAAAAAAATTAAAGAAAAGAAAAAACTCAATTCAATATCTTAAAAAAAAATATAATAAAATATAGCTTTATACTTAAACTAAGATAAGCAAATAGCTGTTTACCAAGACATTAATTTTATATAAATATACATAAATAAAAGTATTTGTTGTAGCGATACTAAATACTATAGCAAATGAATAGAGCTGGCATAAAATTTCAAACTTTTCTATGACGCTTTGTCCTATTTACAAATTGTTCGACCTATATTTAAGATCGATACATAAAATAATATTACCTTTTTTTTACGAAATTCATTTCTACTTTTTTAATACGAATAGATTTGAAGGAACAATTAATGGCTCTTTGATGTTTTAAAATGAAATAGGAAACTGTAAAGAATATAAAAAAGCTCAAAGTTTAAATTTTATTTCGTCTTAAATGAAAAAAGTGTACTTTGATTTAAATAAAAAATATAAAGTATATAGAAACACTGTAAAAAAAGGAACTAAGAATATTTTTTATAAGTAAGTTGTTCGTAATTTGACGACACGTTACTGTTACGTTATTTTAAGCAAGTTCTTCTATTGCATCTAGTTTAAGCTTCAAATGGCTAGATACGATCGATCGAGTTTCAAGAATAAACAATCTTATATAATAAATAAACATTATATTAATACGGGAAGCAAAAAACTAATATCCTTTTTGAGAAAAACACGCAAATAAATGTTTACGGGGAATGCTTTTGTCGACCGATTCTTGCAACAAATTCATAGCTAAATTGTGTACTTGATAATCAAAACATGATTATTATGTCAGGTACATAAGGGATACAAATTGTTTATGAAAATGGACATAAAAGTTCTGAACTAAATGTCGTCTTTGACTAACTTTATACTATTTGTGTTTCTGTATGTATGTTTATTTATGGCTTAATGGTATTTTACTTATATGAACTTATAATAATAAGTTTATCTAAAAAAAAGTAAAGATACGTCACCGGGCCAGCCTGAAAATCATCACTGCTTGATCTAATAGCATCATAAGCTGAGGTTGGTCCCATTTGCCACTAACATTAGATTTTTTAAGTTCTTTTTGTATATTGTTAGATTAAGTACTATCAGTCATATTTTTGGCAATAAAATTATTTTCTTTCTTAAAAAACAATAATGGATCAATCCTGCAGCAAAATGAAAAACGTTTCAAACACAACTCTAATACACTAGCTAATAAAACCTCGTACTTATCTAATGCCAGGTGTCCACATATCCGTATCATACGCATTGAATGCATCGTTTTTACCGGATCGATTATTTGTATAAAATACCATAAACTGCGTCCACTGATCGTACGAATTAATGATATTTTATAATGTATAGATATGTTATATCCATAGAAGACTAAGCGTGAAAAAACGCGATCATCAATGACAATGTCGTCTTTTGACAATCACTACATAGTTGAATATAAAACTCCTTTATTTTCGAGTTCTTACCTATGATATGATACTTTACTTTTATATTTTTATTTTCAGAATGGTTCGTGCATTTTCTAATTACACACGAAGGCATTTTATAGCTTTCTGTAGCTGTAGTAACCAAGCCACTGCTGCTATGTACTGTTCTGTCAACAATCGTTCGTAACCAAGGGAGTGTGATATGAGTGGATACACGTGTGTCAATTTGAAATCTCAAAATTAGCGTGCTAGTAACATATCTATAGTTATATAATATCATTGGTACGAGTCGCATTTTCTATACAAATAGAAGAATTCGTACGATACTGACGTGTGGACACTTAAGGAGGCTATATACGTTAGGTTTGGCTTGATAGTTAAATCTTACAAGCATAACCAATAGGTATAGCCAAGGTATAACGCCTGTAAAGTTTTATCACACACACGCTAGGGTTTGCATATTTACACTAATATAAAGAGAAAAACTTTGTTTGGTTATAATGAATAGGCTCAAAAACTACTGGACCGATTTTAAAATTCTTTCACCATTCGAAAGCTATATTGTCCACGAGTAATATAGGCTTTACTTTAATGGTTAGGATGTTAAAACTTTCATGCAAACCCTAACGTGTAACGTCACTAGCTCATCTACTTAACATTAAACAAAATCTTACTTAAAACAGACGCGTCCGTCAGAAGAGTGCAGAGGTGTGAAGAGAAAAAATACATTAATATATTAAACATGCGAATATAATACATATAATATTGTAAAGTGCGTTAAATTAAAATTGTAAATAGAGTTACAGTTTTGAGTAGATTTTTCTGGAAATTTAATTTTAGTCTACTCAAAATTATAACTAAAGAACACAAATAATATTAGAGTACAAATGCTCAATTGACGTTTTGAGTCTCAATATCATTCTATCTCTGTTACCCTTCATTAAAATGACAGTGACAGTATAACATTTTAAACTCCTTAAAGTGAATTATCATTTGAACATTTTTGATTAAAAATTTCTTAAAAAACTCAAGAATATTTTTGGAAAATCTACTCAATAATCTAAAGATTTTTTCATCTTATTTCTCTGTGAAATATAAGCACATAAATACATATAAATAATAATAACATGCTTTCATAAGAGGATAAAGTGGTTATAGGCTACCCCATATTTTTATTCGATGGGACTTTCTCGTTATGAAATATAAGATAAGAAACATTAAACCCTTGTCAATATAGGACGAATCGTTACTAACAAGATTGCCACCTTTTATGGTGTATTAAATGTACGTCTAAGAATCCTTATTTATGAATTCATTTAATAACTTCAAGCCCTGGAGTAATCGTTTATCAAAAAAATTGTAACATTGTCATAATAATGACGATGTTACAAATTTAACAAACATGTATGCAAAATCATTAAAAAGTACTTCTTTGCAAAAATAATATAATGATTAAAAGGTAACTTTAAACCCTTCCGCCATAAGGCCGCCTATTGTTTATTGTTTTCCTTTTTGTCCTTTTCTGTTGGTGTTTTTTTTATGTTATAGCAGGCAATGGTGTGTCCAAAATTTTCACGTGGAGATTCATAAACATTATGAATTTTTCGACCCGACATAAATGACCACTTTCAACAGACACTAACCAACTGCACTGGAACAGAACTGCACAGAGAGCGATCAACCGTATACGGTAAATGCACCTATGTGTGGAGGTATGCAAAGTGAGTACAAGAGATTGACTTTTGTACCTATTTTGTTCCGTTTTGCAAATCAAGTTGTCAAAACTCATAGATCAACGGAATCCTAGTCAGACAATAGACAAAAATATTTACCTGCCTCCTACTAGTCTCTCCTGTTACCCCTTACAGTTGGTTGCCTGGAAGAGATCACTACTGAGTGATAAGGCCGCCTACTGTGTTGGGAAATTAGATGTAAGAAACTTTACATAATAAGTTTATACTTTGTATTTTTCAACACAATAAAGTGTATATAAAATAAATTGATCACAGTAACTATTAAAAAATAAGGAGTAACAATTTTATATAACACCCTTCGTTTATATATATTACCGCCGTGTACTAGTATCGTTAAGTGCTGCGCAAATATTCGGCGCCAACCATACTGACACACTCAAGTTAACCAAATACGTTATTTCGTTAAAAGTCCTTAATAAAAGTAAACAAAGAACGAATTAAATATAACTTTGATTTTACTAATGTTATAAAGCGAATAATTTGTCTATTTAAACGCCCTGATTTTTCCGAGCGAAACCGTGGCGTATAACTAGTTTAACGAGGAAGTAAATGCGCCAATAACAATATTACCGCTGTAAGGGCTGTCAAAATTTTTTTTATTAAAAATATTACACTATAAAAACTACTTAATCAATAAGTAAAATATGAAAGTACATAGAGTGATATTTCTTTGCATATAAGGCAAAGAAAATTCGCGTGAGGGAATCCACGGGGCATTACAAGTGCAAATAAAATATATTTTTTATTCTTTATTTATTTAGGGATATTAACTTTTATAACAACATATATGCCAGTCCCATCGTACATTAAACTTTATACATCAAATCTTATTTAAACACAGCCCATAATAAAAATAAAAATATAAGCAAAGATAATTATAATGGTCTATATCCACTGTACGAAGGCTTTACTGAAACGTACCAGAATCATTAAGTGCTTCGCAAATAGTCGCCGCCAACCAAATTGACATAATAAAAATAACCAATTTCGTTTAAAAACGACGGAAAAATAGCTGTTGAGAATCTCCCTTGGTATGGATTTTCTTTTTATTACACTTTTTTCAACGTCTACATATCCTTAAATATTTTTTTTACAAATCGAAAATAAATTCTTATACGTTTAAATATAGTAAAACTGAAATTATGGTGTTTTTTTGTTTTTTCAACAATTTAAATGTTTTGTAAGAAAATCGAAATAGACGTTCTTAAACGTATAGAATAGAATAGAAAATATTTTTATCCATGTAAACTTTTTACAAAGTACTTATGAATAGTCATTTTTAAAGTTACCACCGGTTCGGAAAGTCGCTTCTATCGAGAAGATACCAAGATATTTATACGTGCAAGAAACTCGATAGTTACTCTTTTAAAATATGTGTATAAATATACTAAAACCAAAATTATTATTTTTAGTATGTTTGTGAAACAAAATACAGGAACATTTTAATGAACCCAAACACCAAAACCCCGTAAGCCGAAATTATCTCAAATTTGACACAAGACAATGTTTTTCTTCGTGCCAAATGACCTGTTAAATAATTCAACAGAAAGGTTTGAATAACAAATTCTTTGTTGGCTTTACACCTTACGTATAATCTTTCCTTTATCGTAAAATATTTGCATAACAAACGACTTTTGGGGTAAAACTCCCGTTTATGACATTATCTCACGTTAAATTCATTTAATGCTTCTGTTAAAAGATAGCTATCTACGCTAACGTATACAAACTGTCTAAAATAATCAGTATTATTTTCAACCTGAGTTTAGCATATAAATATATTTTGAATCTGTGGTAATGTTTATGCAAAATCAACCTCTATATACCCTTAAATATTTTGTTACACAACCGAAATAGAATTTGATATACATATAAATATAGTAAGACCCAAAATTATTGTTTTAAAATATTGATACATATAAGTCAACCCCAAACACTAAACCCGCGTAAGCCAAATTTATCACAAAACACACAGAATGATTTTCTTCGAGCAAAATCACGAAATATTTGCATAACAAACGAGTTTTAGGGTAAATCTATCCATATATTCGGCGCATATACCCCGTTCCCGTAGGATTTTCGGGATAAAAACTATCTTATGTCAATCCTAAGGTTTCAAAGAATCTCTGTACAAAATTTTATCCAAATCAGTCCTGTAGTTTCAGAGCCTATTCAATACAAACAATCCTTCTTCTTTACAATCTTAAAATATATAAATTACGTGTCACAGTGTTTGTCCGCGATGGACTTCTAAACTACTTAACCGATTTTAACCAAATTTGAAACACCGTGTGCAGGTTGATACAACTTGAAAGATAGGATAGTAGTGCACGCGTGCGAAGCCGCGGATTTAAAGCTAGTATTAGTGTAGATTTTGCTATGGAAATAAGACAATACTATACTTTAATTTACTAATGGTAACGGTAAGCAAGACCTTCAGCCAAATCAAGACTGTATTCATAAAAAGCACAAAATTACACCACTCTTCCGTAATAAACAACAATTTTATCGGTACCATAGGCCCGTGAAATAAAATATTCAGTGCGGTTAAGTCAATGTTTTCGAACGATAAGATTTATTTCTAGAACATTCCTTCAAATGGATATCTTGTGCGTGGAATAATAAGGTGGTTATTAGGTGTTTTAACGTTTCGTTGGATATGGGAACGATAAAACGTAGCACGTAACGTATAAATATATAGGTATATAGGTATAGGCTCGTAACCATTAATATTGTATAACAACCTTTTACACTCTGCAAAATATTTGCGCAATTGGCTTGCCTTTATAAAAGTCGATTTTACTATAGTCTTATATTACTGGCTCCGTCTCGCAGTTTTACTCGCGTAACTTCTGATACCGTGGCAACTCCGGGATTAAAAGTAGCTTATATGTTATTCTGAACTTTTACCTACATGTATAGCAAATTTCATCATAACCGGTGCAGCAGTTTTTGCGTGCAAGAGTAGCAAACATACATGCGTCATAAACTTTCGCATTTATTATATTACTACTAGGATAAGTTGGATGTGAAACTTTAGATGTTTATGTGTAAAGCAAACCACAATTTCTAATGAAATTTTGTACAGAGATTGGTTTCAACTCGAGAAGGTACATAGGATAGCCTTTATCCTGGAAATTCCACAGGATAAAAGATAAATATATCCCAATATCTTAAACAACTGGAACTCAAGAACCCAGCCTTATAATAAAATGGCAGGATGAAAAATTCTTTTCCGTAAATATAGTCTTTGGGAAAATTGACGGAGGACATGTTGTATTTGATTTTCCGAGTTTTCCTCGCCTTATCGAGGAAATTTGACTTATTTGTGGCACAGAACATGTAATTTTTGTTATGGGCTTTATGAAAAACGGTTTTCATCTTATTATATGACATGAAGAAGAGACAGACATACAGAGTAACTTTCGTATTTATAATACTAGTAGGTAGGATTTCATTAGGATATTGTCCTGTATTGTCCGTAAGTAAAACGACTCGTTTTATTTTTATAGGAACTAGGCTTTAGTAGAAATGTACCTTACTAAAATGAAAAAGAGTCATCTTATTATGACCTTTAGTTTTCGAGAAATTCATGTACACACATATACCAACAAAATTAATCACACATGCAATGGGGCTTTAATAGATCACTATATTCAAACATTATCCTATTACAACAATATTACATACATATCGAAGTAAAAATCTCCTTATCTATACATATAATAAAACAGTAACCGAACCATTTCTGTACATTGAATATTTTTTAAAAAGAGTAATTGGTATGCAACATGTATGTTCTATAGATACCAAAACCATGGTTAGAATTTTTTTTTCTGTTTGTCTGTTTGTCTGTTTATCTGTTTGTCTGTTGGTCTGTTTGTCTGTTTATCTGTTTGTATGTGCGTTAATCACGTAATAACCACTGGGCAGTTTTTGATAAAATTACACATGCTGATAGACCAATATTAGGTGCAACTTATAGGCTACATTTTATTTGAAAAAAAATAATTTTAGGAGTGGCTCTCCATACATGTAAAGGGAGGGTAAAAAAATAAATTCACGAATACATCATTAAATTTGATGTCATTAGATAGGTCTTTAAAAATGAAATAGAGGTTTCTAAATGTTTTTTGCTAAATTAAATATTTTTTGAGATATATGCTTCTAAAGTCGTGAAATTGTCATACCACGTGACAATGTGAGATTTTGGTTGACTTGCGGTCATGTCTTTTTATACTTTTAACGTATAGATACTGTAAAAACACTCAATAAATTCTCAAAAACCTTCAGAAAATAACTAACTCTCCGCCCGCGGCTTCCCTCGCGTGTGCTACTTTTTCTGTATTTGGAAGAGGCGGGCGCACCGTGAGATTTTGGTGAAACCTATTTTCATAGAAAATTATAAAAAACACTATAGACATGCGCATATATGAGCGGTCTTGCGACCGTAATTTTTCTAAACTTTTGTTGTGCGCCTCTAAAAAATACAGAAATTAGTAGCCCACGCGTGCGAAGCCGCGGGCGGAAAGCTAGTCTATACTAATATTATAAAGCTGTTTGAGAGTTTGTTTGTTTGTTTGTTTGTTTGAACGCACTAATCTCAGAAACTACTGGTCCGATTTGAAAAATTATTTTAGTGTTAGATAGCCCATTTATCGAGGAAGGCTATATATCATTCCGATATTCCCACGGGAGCGAAGCCCTGGTGCGCAGCTAGTTTATATCTATGAAGACGTTTTTTACAAGTGACATTTGTCACGGGTAAGAAAGAGGACCTTTACTCTATCGAGCATTTATCACTAAGAAAGTTCACGACCTAGATTTTCTCCAGTCGGGTTTTATCGACCTCTAAAATACATTCAATAAAAAACCAGCAGAGAAAATAAATGAATGTGTAGACAGAAGTAGTATATATTCCTGTGCAGTTGGTTTGTTCTGTTAATTGTGGTCATCATAATTTGAATTTGATCAAAGTAAACCAGTGAACAACCCTGTTCCTACTGGTAACTTACCAATGGGAGACGTAAGAAACAAGGAGGAATCATGACGTATATCAGGAATAGAACAGGAATAGAGATTTTTATGGCAGAGCATAAAAAAGCAATGCCTCCCCGACCGACAGCGGTCATGGTGGCCAATCTCAACAGAGATCAGCCAGGTACGCAGGAGATATTATAGTGCACAGGTATGTGCGCAAACACAGGTGCACTCTCTATTCCTTCACTCTCATAACCCGATGGAACGGAAGACCGACACGACCGGAGAGAGATCAGGCGCAGGGCCGACGGCTTTACGTGCTCTCCGAGGAATGGCAGAGCATACAAAGGGTGGGTCACCTGATGGTAAGTGATCACCGCCGCCCGATTAACACCCGGTATATTCAATCCGTTATCGATACGAAGAGATGTCGCATCAGTGTCCTGTATCGAACATATTATGCTTGGAGGAATTGTTCGAATTTTTTTTTTATGGCAGAGCAGGCAAAGGAGCAAGTGGGTCACCTGATGTTAAGTGATCACCGCCGCCCATGAACACTTGAAACACCGGGGGTATCACAGGTGCTTTGCCGGCCTCTGATGGACAAATACGCTCTTCTCTTGAAGGCCCCAATGTCGAATTTGTTCGGAAATACCGCAGATGGAAGTTCGTTCCACAGCTTCACCGTTCGAGGCAAGAAGTTGCGGTTGAAGCGCACGGTGGTAGATCGCCAACCATCCAGATGGTGTGGATGGAAGGCGAGATTACGGTGAAATACTACCAGCCCCTCATTTCCACTACCGCAAGTCCCGCTGTATTCTCAACTTCCCATAATCGAAAGAATACGTAAATGACATTATATATTACCAGTGTACTTATAATTTAGTTGCTTCCAAAGTTTGAACGCTGTAGAGCCAATTAATTTTGCTGATTCTATTGTAAAGTGGAGTACGAGTGGCCCAACGAATTGAGTGGGCTAATACTTCGAACTACGTTAGAAGCTAGTGTACGTCCTCTTAAGGGAGGAAAACACTTATGAAACGGGTATTTCTAACTAACTAGTATATAAAACAAAGATACAGGGTGAATTTTCTTAAATATATAAAAAATTTAAGTAAAACTGAAGAAATAACGCCTTGTCTCAATTTTGGCTTATTTTTTCTTTGTTATTATAATTAGTGAAACTATTGATAATACAGAAAGATCTTTTGAATTTTTGGAGTACAATTTCTTTCTTCTGTTTTTATTTTCGTAGTTATAGGTTTCGAGATCCTTTCAGATTTTTTTTTAATTTCTCATGGTTAAGGATTTGGCCCTAAAAATTCACCTTGTGTCTTTTTTTAAATAAAAATATAAATTGATATCATTCATATCCATCAAGCAAGAAGTACATAATAAAAAGATATGACTATTTAATATATACTATAAACTATAAGTATAGAAAAGAAATTACGATGCTCCAATCAGATTTCAGGTCTTCACATAAACAAACAACTAAACTTTTTTAATTAGAAATATAAAACTGAAGCATAAAAAGGTACCTTAACCCAAACTAACGTAAGTGCAAAATTGAAAAAAGTGAAATTGTCCAGTCTTACCACCAATTAATTCCGGTTCGCCGATGTTGACGTAGAAGAGGACGTCTTTTTCGTAGCTATCTTCTTCAATTATGTGCAGAGGGATGAATTTCCTGTAACAATAAAAACATATAAATATGTAAATCCGTAGACGACCCGCTTGGCGCAGTGGTTCAGCAATGGTCTATTGCGCCGGAGGGTGTGGGTTCGATCCCCATGAGCAGAAAATTCAAGACATTATAATTCTCTACTGTCTGGGTGTTCATTTATCTATAGTATGTATGTATTTACAAAAAAAAAGTATGTCTAAGTATGTCTATCAGTTATCTAGTTTCCATAGTACAAGCTTTGCTTAGTTTGGGACTAGATGGCGTTGTGTTAAATGTCCAGGAATATTTATTTATTTATTATTTATAAATAAAATAAACCTTTTCGTGTCATTCAAGCCTGGATCAAACTACCGGAATCGATGATTAGTGCTGGCTCAGTGAACTCTTTTAAAAATAAACTTGATGAACATTAAAAAAAAAGTGCACTGACATAGTTAGTATCAGCTTAATAGCTGCCAGTGTATTATGAATAATCATCTAATCACCTTATTCAATTTCGGCCGCTTGTTGGCTTATTTATCTTCATAACAGGCAGCCTTGGGTTCCATTCCCAAAAAATATATATCGAGTGGGGCACAGAAGATATAGTTAACAAACTTCTGCCCACGGCGTGAATTTCGAAGGCAATAAAAGCCATCGAAGATACCTATCCTAGACAACCTACTGTTTAGAATTTTATCTAAATCCGCTGAGTATTTGTGACGCGATTGACACATAAACATATAGACTTGCAAACTTTCTAAATAATTTTATAATCTTCATTTATAATCCGCCAGACCATTACCAGGTAGTCAAAAAAAGGGACCTTAAAAATTAAAACCATTTAAGGATTTTCACCAAACTAATATACCTAAAGACCACAAAATTATTGAAATAATTGCTAACATTTTACTATATGTCTCGTTTGGAGATTATACTGTGCGCTAAACACACTAATTGAATAGATTTTCAGCCCATATAAACCGCGATTTTGTGTTGACAATTTGCGGTTCTGCTACGGATAATGATAATTGACTTACATAATCAAATCAAAATATCACAGATTACAATTATAATACAATTCCTACTTTTATAATGGGGGTATTATATAATACTAGCTGTTCCGCGCGTCTTCGCTCCCGTAGCATAATGTTATATATATAACCTATAAAATATAGCCTATGTTACTCTTGGATATTGTAGCTTTCAAATGGTTGATTTTAAAATCGATCGAGTAGTTTTTGAGCCTATTCATTACAACCAAACAAACAGTCAAAGTTTTCCTCTTTATAATTATAATATTAGTGTAGACGAAGTCCGTCTGCTTGTTAGGCTTTGTTAGACTTACGTGTGCAAAGCGCTCAAACAATTTATATTGAATTTAGTACAGATATAGATTTAATTTTTATTTATTTATTTTATTTATTTATTCATTTAGGCTTACCAACTAGATACATAGGTCTTATTGCTAAATTAGGTTTAGATTAAAATATAATTGCCACTTATGTATCTAACTTAAAGGTAGACACAGCTTTGCTAATTAATATTGTTACGAAACACACTAAAAGTTATTTATAATAACGTTAAAAACTTGTTTTCTGAACATTTGAAAAGATGATGCATTTAGTAGGAGATATGGTATCTTTTACAATAAAATGGGTGGATTAGGCTAGAATAAATTTAGTAAAGTTACATTGTTGTACAAAATTAACAAAAACAGACAGCAGTTTTACAAAGACAAGCTTATTGAATTAAACAAGAAAACAGACGTCTGTAACACAATTTGTGATACGAGCGACTGTCTAATTGGGTTACTGTGGATTGTACGGGTTACGAGTAGTTATATATTTTTTTCTATTTATTTAAGGGGTTTCTACCCTATTGAGAGCGCACGAGTGCTCGGTCTACACTATTGGACCAAGCTCAGGGGATGTTACCAAACCCCTACAGAAAATAGGCGTGAAGCATTATTTTCTGTATTTAGTATGATGAATGGATGCGCTGCAGGTTTGTATTCCCACCCCTTCTATATTTATTTATTTCCATAAAATTATTACAAATTTGACATACATATTACTCTGCCAAACTGTAGAACAGTTTGTTGGCAGATGTAGCTTATTTTCATTAATCGCTTTAAAGTGAAAGTCAAAGCCAAAACGTTTATTTTACAAATTGACCTCTTTCGAGGCGTCTTAAGAACGTCATATGCATTTACATATTTTATATTTTTTTTATTTACTAGTCTGTCTCTACCGAGAAGAACCAGTAAGCAACTCGAGTAGTTGCGTTTTTAAAAAAGTTTAAATACAATGTAAAATAGCAAATTTCCGCTGGTAAAGCACCTGCAACAATTTTTGCTGTTGGCATTCTACTACGAAAGTCACTTTTCATCGAATCCTGCGATCCGGTTAACAAAAAAACAGCCGCTTTATAAATATTGGCTTATTACATTAAACAGTGAGGAAACAGACGTCTGTAATACAATTTGTGACACCAGCGACTGTCTAATCAAGTTACAGTGGATTGTTCGGGTTACGAGACTAATATTCCCACACATTGCGGATTTGCGCCATTTGACTTTAATCCAAGTAAATTGAGTTTGATAATGTATTCATAATTTAATAACTAGAGCAATCTCGAAAATGGAACTCTGGTAGGAAACTACCGTAAGTTCAAAATTACGATATTTAGTAAGTCGTTCTAAATAATAAATTTTCATCAATCTAATTTAATACTACCCCCTAAAAAATTCTTTATTCTCATGGCATTGGCACAAGGTCGATATTTGCAATTCAATGATACGAAATTAAGTAATTTACATTCGAACACCCCACGCATAACTTTAGTGCAGTTAGCAGTCATTTCTTTAGTCACTCGAAGTAGAACTGATATGGATTTAAAATATATTTGGAACGAGGGCAGGCATCTTTAAATTGTTTCAAAAATAAATCCAAGATTATACGTGGTATGGTCTTAAAGTTATGTATCTTAAGATATGTTTTGCCGTTTGTAATCGTTAATCTTTATGTTACTCTAATAATAGTTTTAAATGATTTTATAATGTTAATCTGTTTGAGTGTCTTATATATTTTGTAAATGCTTTCTATTTCAATTATAATAATTCAATCAAAGGAATATCACAAGAAAAGTATCTGGTGTCCCTGTTATCCATTATCAGACAAAATACATTATATCAATGTAATATTAGATATGTAAATAATTTCGAAGTTTTAAACCTTAATAATGCGTACATACTAAGTCAAGACAAACTTTTGAATATAGCTCGTAACCTAAAAACATAAAACTCAAATGTAACACCCCTTTAAAATACCTTTTATTTTATTTTAGGGATCATAGATTTTACGTTGATACGCTTTGAGCCATCTTACATCGTAATGGCGTAAAATAACTCAGAGTAATAAAAAATAACGACCTTCGAGCGTTTTCTTACTGACTTACTAAATAATCAATAAAACGTGGCTTTTGACGGCTATGAAGTTCATTCTAATATTATAAATGTGAAAGTTTGGATGTTTGGGTCAATCACGCCGAAACTACTGAACAGATTTTAATGAAATTTCGTATACAGATAAGCTATCAGCTGGATTAGGTGATAGTATACTTATAATAAACCTATAGACCACTAATTTTAGATGAGCTGAACTGTTCTGAAACCAATAAAATTTGGATGCTGTAAACTAACTTTTTTTTTAAAAATGCCAAAAGAAAATATAAAGAAGATAATACATATAAATAAAGATCAATATAAATAAGTAAAATAAAATGAAAATACATACAGAATTTTAGAAGAAAATATACTTTGTTGTTTATAGACATTGTTGTTTGTTATGAATTATATAACGTCTCGACTGTAAGTTTCAAGAAGTTTGATATAAAATTTAATGAGACACAATATAGATGTTCAATGTAAAATTTCACAGTACTTTTAAAAGTACTGAAGAAATAGTACTATGGAAATTCATGTGAAGTTTGTACAGCAAAATATTGGAATAAGAAATTATGTTATTCAGTTGTTTGTTTTGAATTCTACAACATTTTATTTAAGTTTTCAAGTAGTTCATTAAAAAATTTAATGCTTTACTAGCATTTAGACAACGTGAATTTTAAACAAGTATTTTCCACTTTTAATTAAAATTCCTTTTAATTGATTTTAAATTAAATTATATTAATCTGATTCGAACACACAGCAAGCATGGTCAAAAGAAACCACTTTTAGGATTCCAATGGTAAAAGAATTTTTAAAGCAGTCTAGCAGTTTAGTGTATTCAATTCAAACAAACAAAAGTCAATTTTCTCTACATCATAATATAAGTGTAGATGATAAATTAAAGTATGTCACTCGAATAGCCATCCGATCATGTCCTCCAATTTTAAATTAACTTGGCAACACTGGCCATAGTTATCGATGTCATTAAATTTAACGAGCGCTCTTGATTAATGAGTAATATTGTCATAGTAACGGGCTCTTATATGGCAATATTGAATTTAGGGGATTTGCAGTCCAATAAACTGGAATTATATGGATACAGAGGAATAAAACGACACTATAGAAAAAACTTAGAAAATAATTGCACGAAATTAAACAACATTAAAACAGTTAAAAGTGTGTGTATGTGCTGTACTTTGAAAATGACAGTGCTGATTATCAGTATTCAGTGGCCATGAGAGCGAGTTATAAACATTTAAATAATTTCAGTTACCAAATTAACTTTAGAAAGATATAGCAAGGTTTGTGCTTTTTTTTAAATCCGCGTTTTAAATTTAAAAGTCCCCCTTGTCAGATTTGCTTACATTAGAAACTTTTGTAAAAGCTACAAACATGAAAATTTTTCCCCGTTTTAAATCAGTTACAAAAATAGCATTTAATTGTTGTATTTATGGCCACCTTATAGGACTGTCTAAAATAATATTACCCGCGTTTTGCCTATGGCAATTGATACCAACGTCACAGATAATATAACACTATACTACAACGTTCTTTTAAAAAATGTTGTTACAGGATAATTCTTATGCAATCACCAAATACAGACAATTTTCATGATTCTCCTAAAATTTAATTCTTATTGAAAATATTACTTGAAAAATGTAATTAGTCTGCAAACACCAATTACATTCTGTACGTAATCCGACAAAAACCGCCATATTTCCAATTAAGACGGTTCGATATTACGCGACGGAATGATAAAGTCATTACAGCGGTTATTGGATCTCTGCAGCTTATTACATCATTATTTATCCGAGTTAATGACTAATATTTTACGATTCATTTATCATATTCTGGGAGAGATGAATGGCCGTAAGAAATCCGATTAACGTGCTGACCTAGGGACCAAGGATTTTGCTTACTTTCTGTTACATTATTAAGAGATTGATCAATAATAGACCACATTCGGTGTCCTATCTTCAGTTGCTAAGCCTTAGTAACATGAAGCCTTAGGTACGCACTAAATCAAGAACTATTTCTAGCCCTATTACATAACAGTTTAGTGCTATCGAAATCCCTAGCCTTAACTGCATATTAATAGGTTTATATAGGGCAGATCGCCACTTTGAGATA
>LQNK01001113.1:91477-107476 GCA_001586405.1 Phoebis sennae | reverse complement strand
GAATATAGCAGAGTGTGGTATCAAATTTTAATGTATTATTTTAATAAATAAGTTATTGTCAATGGCTTACTCATGGTCTTTTTTATTTATTTTCTTGTGGAAATTTTATGTCCAGTCCAACATATGATTCCAGACAGATGTTTTCCTAGAAAAGATCAGATAGTCATCTATTTATCTAGCAGCAAAACGTTTCTCCTCACCGAATTTCGGTCACGGCGGCCAATCACTGCGGGGACCAGCCCATTGCTCGGGAGATATTATATTATCACTATAATAACCTGCGTACCCGGCTGATATCTGTTAAGATTGCCCAGCATGACCACTGTCGGTCGGGGATTATTTTTTATAAAATCAATTTGTGAGACATCTTATCCCGTGTCACCGTTTTTCCATCGTTCATCATGTCACCGATACGTCACTGACCATTTTTCGTCCCATTTGTAGTTGTCCCCTTGATGGATGAGGTCTTAAAATCTCGACCGAATACTAAACGGTTGATTTCAAAGGAATCCTTAATTGTCATTAATCACGTCTTGACGTTTCTTTTATTGTGGAAATTCAAGAAAGATATTGTGTTTGGTTTTACGTTAGTAGAAACCAACTTTACTTGTTATGTCCTACGGTTATAGGTGAGCATTAAATAAAAGACTCAAATATCAGTAAGTAGGCGCACAGCTCAACGGGTACGTCCGCGCGCCACAGATGACAGGTGTGAAGTGTCAGAAGTGACACTAGCGCCCCACTGGTCTGTGCGCTAACATTTATTTTAAACCATGAACACCACATTACTAATACTCACTACCGACTATTTTAGATGTAAATTTTCTATTAAATACATACGTTACATACGAGTACTTCGTGGAGATAGAATCCACACCTTCTGGACACTGGCATCCTACGCCAATTATCGCCAATTGGATAAATAATAAATAATAATAATAAATATTCCTGGACATTTAACACAACGCCATCTAGTCCCAAACTAAGCAAAGCTTGTACTATGGAAACTAGATAACTGATAGACATACTTTTTTTTGTAAATACATACATACTATAGATATTAACACCCAGACAGTAGACCCAATGTTCGTCACATCATAGTTTTCTACTCGTGAGAATCGAACCCACACCCTCCGGCGCAATAGACCATTGCTGAACCACTGCGCCAACCGGATCGTCTAGGATAGTAATACAAACAAAATCACGTATTATAAATGACCGCAAGGATCGATACTCGATACTTCTAACTGGAGTTGAACGCTTGAATAAATGTCAAGTACAAAAGTGGTTAGCTAAGAACATGCACAAATAGCTTTGCTATTTACCTGTGCGAACCTTCATGTATAATAGTTTTCATGTATAATAGCACCGGACAATACAAGATTTCAGGATTGATTTTATAGAAACTGCGGTAGAAATTTGCTTACAATAAGCTAGGTCAGGTTAATAGTATTACTAATATTATAAATGCGAAAGTGTGTGAGGATGTATGTATGTTACTCTTTCACACAAAAGCTACTGATTATGTTGAAACTTGGTATGCATATAGGTATGGGTTAATAATAATAATAAAATGTATTTATTGCCATTCAACAACCTTATTACTATGTTATAGAATTGATTAGATTAGGTAGGTACGTTGTGAAAGGCTAGTGTCTGAAATAGGTCTACGAGAGACCTGTAGTCAGCGTTGCCAATGTGTGGGGAATTCCCCGATTTGCGGGTAATTACGCATCGATTGGGGAATGGTGTGGGGAATGGTTCTGTGTGGGGAATTGTGGGGATTTAGTCATATCCTTCAAATCTATTGAAAATACTAATAATTTGGTTAATTCTTAGTATTTTCAATGGATATGAATGATTGCTCTTCCCTAAAAAAAAAACGTCATTTAAATATTCGTGTAGGTATTAATTAAAAAATAAGAAATTTCCAAAATCCGGTCACGTCCGGTCAAAAAAAAAAAGCTCATCCGCACATCTTTGTGTCGTTTTCTAGGTATATATAAGAAATAATGTAACAAATACTTGATTTTTGTTTGTGGGGAATATAATATTTTGGAGTAAAATTCCCCAAATTGGGGCAATATTTTACTTTGATTTTCGGGTAATTTCGAATAAAGGCATTGGCAACGCTGCCTGTAGTACAGATCACTAGCCCCCTAGCGGATACACTACTTAACATTTTCATGTTATATAATTTTATGGTTAGAAGTAGTAGTTTTTTTGTGAAAACACTATAAAACTACAAACAAAAACACAAATGGTTCCTCTATAATATTAGTAAAGATATAACCACAGTCTAAAGATGTAAACAGTCGTTGCACGAAACTGTCACATAGACACCATCTTAAATCTGCTTCGATAAATGTTGACATATTCAATTCGTTGGACATGTCTTTGAAGGGTAAAGAATTTTTTTGCGTAAAATATAAAAGAGGATTGTCAATATGTATTGTAATATATTTTAAATGTTTCCTTACACAAAACAAACGTTATTTCTTATAATGCGAAACATGAACACTTACTCTGTTTCAAAAGCCATAATTTTACCGTGCACTTACTACATTACCAAAGAGTAACTGGTAGAAAATGCCATTTAGGCATTAAGTTCACCTTTGTTATAAAAAGCAATAAAGAGTTTTCTATCTATCTTTATATCTATTTTACTTCCTAGTGTGTACAGAATTTCGCAGTCTTTAGGCTTTTTCAAACGTCAAAAATAGTGCAACCGCATGTTTTTAACACTGTGGTACAACTATAAATAACCTGTCACGTGTGTAATTCCTTGTTTCTGTTACAGTTACATTATTGGCTCGCATGTGAACACGTCATGTTTCCATCACACTTTCATTAATAACACGTAAATAAAGATTTCGTTAATTTCAGTTTTAATGGGGTGGGGGTAATTATATTATTTTGCTCTTATAATTGATACAATATTTATTTTTTTTTTATTTGTTATTACATCTTATAACTTATTACAAATATTTTTAATGATACAATCATAAATTCATTTCAGTTTTTCTGTGCATAAGACAACGGCCACTACATTATATGCATTATGCAATGTTTTATTAACCAATCTTTACACTAACTAATTTTAACCGACTTTTAAAAAAAAGGAGGAGGTTATCAATTCGACCTTATTTTTTTTACAATAATATGTTTTAGATTTAGTTTTTGGCAATGGCAAGGATTGATGATAAAAAAGACAAAAAGAATGAGATATAATTACAGTTAATTTTGGATAATAGGTAAATAGGTTTGATTCCTGACTCAGAAATCGATGTTTCAAAAACCTAATGAGCAGTTTTATTTTCAAAATCGTCTCTAAGATTCCTTTAACCATTTTTCTACATTCCTTATAGTTTTGGCCCTGATAGTCTACTTAAAAATGTAACCTGTATAGATAAAACCTTAACAGGTGTAATTTATGAACTCAATATTACACCCTTGACATTTCCGAAGATTATAGAAGCCTTCAGTAGATAAGGGGATTAATATAAGACGTACTTGACTTGGAAATCAATTCTAACAATCTCAATGAGTACTTGGGGCAAGTGGATGTAAACTTGAGGAGCTATTCACGTAATTATAATATAGTTTCAAATACAATAGAGAGAAATTAAACGAAAATAAAGGGACTAACAAATGAGAGGAGACAATTGTATACAAAATGTCTCAACTACAGAGAAGGTTTTGTTTTTATTTTATTAAATATAGCTGATCCGCGCGGCTTCGCTCCCGTAGCATAATGATAAACATATAGTCTATGTTACTCGTGGATAATGTGGCTTTCGAATGGTGAAAGAATTTTTACAATCGGTCTAGTAGTTTTTGGGCTTATTCATCACAAACAAGTAAACAAAGTTTTCCTTTTTATAATATTATATTAGTGTAAAAAGAGAAAGAAAGAAAGAACGAAAGAAAGAAATAAAATACATTTATTGGAGTAACAACATAACAACAGCATAAAAATAAATAAAAAAGCATAAATGGGTTCCCACTCAGTGTTGAGGTGGAATACTAGTAAAATAAAGAGTGTAGATTTCTTGCCATAGTTAGAGATTACAAGAAATAGCGTAGGACTTCTTATTAAATCTACTTTTAATGAAAACTTGCTTATTCCACGTACGATGTACTCTCGTTAGCCTGTCTTCGCAAGAAATACAGAATAAATCTATTTTCTGTAATATCGCTTAAAGACCTCTGCGCTTAGGTGAGAGTAACAGAGCGATTAGTGAGAGGAAATAGTGACCATACGTTTTATTAATTGTGGACTTGTAATTTTTAAACCACTTTCCAAACAAGGTAATTAGTAATACTTTTTTTATAATTTTCAGAAATATTTTAGGAATTGCATTTTGTAGAGGTAGAATGACCATACGTTTCGTTTATGTCGGACCTGTAATAAAATTGAAATGTGGTGGAACAATATTGAACAATTGGCAAATAATACTTTAACACTAAAATACTTGGAGGCTGGTGACGAATTAAAAAATAAAATTTTCATGTTTTTTTACTTTCACAATGAAAATTTGAAAAAGTTCTAGTACGTATATAAATTATCTTTTGCTACATGGCTTTTAATTTGCCTTTCTTGAAAATTAATTATAGTTCTTTTCATTAATATCGCCCTATGACCTCTACTCTTAGTTAACTCTAACCCAGCAAGTAGTGGGAGTGTACAAAGATAAAAGGTTATTATAGTGACTACGTTTCATTAATATTGGACATGTAATTATATGCATGGATCGACCGATCTAGTCCTTCTTAAATAAAGTATTGGTATCGCTTTAAACACTATGCAGAAATTAATTTCAAAAGTCCTATTTGAAAGAGACTCTTCAAGTAAGATACGTAAAAACTTAATAATCTTATAATTTAACCACAACGTGCTAAAGTTTACATCCAATAAGTTTTTTGTGATAGTATACATTATTAGCTGTCAAACAAATGCAGTATTAATAAATTAAGAGTAATATTTTCTATTCCCATAACTATATTTGAATTTTCAATTTATCTTCCAAATACCCAACTGATAAAACGTTCCAACAAAAATACGACATGAAAACAAAGGGTATCCCGAAGAAAATATTGAGAGCATTTCAGACAATTTGCAAATAACCTAAGATATAAGCCGAAACAAATTCTCATACAGGAAGAAACATTGTCGCCCTACTTTTTCTTTGATAAAATAAAGCCGACTTTTCTGGAATAGCTGTTTTTCAAGCCATAAATTGTTACATTCTCGCGCAATATAAAAGCGATAGTGAATTATTTATAAACATTGGGACAAGCTTACTTTTTCGTAGGAAAGATCAGGAAAGAAAAATCCTATCGAAAAAAGCAACGATAAAAACCAATAATATTATACAGGTTCTATCTCAAGGGATAATAAAATCTATAGACATATAAGTAAAAGGTGACTGACAGACTGACATAGTGATCCACGCACAGCCCAAACCACTGGACGGATCGGGCTGAAATTTGGCATGCAAGTATATGTTATGACGTAGGCATCCGCTTAGAAAGGATTTTCATCAATCCCGGAAACGCGGGTACACGCGGGTGAAACCGCGGGGCACAGCTAGTCAGCTTATAAAATTAAACGTGAAAGTGACTTTATATATAAAACCCCCATGCACTATTATGTAGGTATATTAAAATTTAAATTGGAATACCTCCATAAGGATTTACACCCTTATCTTCTGCTTATCCCTTTCAAGATTTTGATAACTACGCCAATTGCATTTGAGTAATATTTTTATTATTATTTTTGGCATTGCAACCGCTTAGCTAACGATTTTTCACAGATTCGAATCATTTCTACCTTTAAGCTTTACTAATACTCCTACTTACTACTACTCCTACTAATATTATAAATGCGAAAGTTTGTAAGGATGTATGTATGTATGTTTGTTACTATTTCACGCAAACCGATTATGATGAACCTTGGTATTCATATAGGAAAGGTTTCAAAATAACATATAGGCTATTTTGAATCCCGGAGTTGCAACGAGATCAGAAGCTACGTCGGTGTAACCGCGTCACGCGGCTAGTAATACAAATATTTTTATTTAAATAAATCCACAAAAGATTGGCGTATAGATTTAGCATTTTTCACTTCGTCATAAAACGCCGGGTTTTCCAACCCATTCTCGAAACACATTTGCGACAGCCTACTATCAGAGAATCCATCGCTTGCCGATCCCATTTCAAGCGAAAAATTCACAGAAAATAAAATGTAGGTTGGTTTTATGTGATAGATATAGAAGTTTTTATTCTAGCCCAGAAGTGACAGAATACGTTTTTGGAGATAGAAAAGAGTAATCAAATCATGCTATATTTTATATTAGCTGATCCGCGCGGCTTTGCTCCATAGCATAATGTAATATAAATAGCTTAAAAAATATCGCCTTTGTTACTCCTGGATAATATATTCGAATGGTGATAGTTTTTTGAATGGGTTCAGTAGTTTTTGAGCCTATTCATTACAAACAAACAAAGTTTTCCTCTTCATAACATTAGTGTAGATAAGAAAAATATAAGCATTTTAAATTACTACTATGTAGTTATTCTAGCTATTAACTCGTTTTTATTTTTTATATTCCATTATGATCAATCATAAAGGGATATAGACATTTACGCCCTTATCAGCCTCGTGACGTCATACTTTCGTAATCTTTGGATTTTTTATTTTTATAAGGTTAGTTAGCATGCCCAAACCATGCGCAATTTCCAAATCACACATAAATATTTTTTGTTTAGTTGTGATCAAAAATTTTTAAGACCTAGATTCGTCTGGTCTGTATTGAAACTTAAATAAAAACAATTGAATACGAACCACTTGCCATCTCGATTTTAAATGCAGTTTCAACATGAAAACGAAGCAAGAATAAAACGTTATTTCAAAAGGTATTCCTCTGAATCTGTATAAAAACAATTTATTCAAACATCCCATTGTAATGCCTTATTTAAATATCTTTTGATCGTCCACACGCCACAAACAATAGTTGATTAAAAGAAATAACAGGAACGTGAAATAAAAGCTTTGTTGAATTTCACGAAATGCGTGGTATATATTAAAAGTCCGCTGGAGTGTGATTTCATCAGAGTTTTAAGGATGGTTGTATTTGTATATCTTTCGCTTGTAATTTTCTCTACATACCTCCACTCAGGTTACGTCAAATATGACGTATGACGAATTTCAATCGAAAATTCATAACATAAAAATATAATATTTTAATAAATAGATCGCACGAATGGAGGTGTTAAATTTTCTTCTCTGAAATTTTCATAACGTGAGTGGACGTGAGTTAGTAGTTCCGACTCAGAATGTAAATTTTCGTTGACAGAGGTTGAGTGAAGTCGAGGAATGCTCGAGGAACGTATTAGAATACGGGTGACGACCCGATTGGCGCAGTGGTTCAGCAATGGTCTATTGCGCTGGAGGGTGTGGGTTCGATCCCCACGAGCAGAAAATTATGATGAGATGAACATTGTAATTTTCTACTATCTGGGTGTTAATTTATGTTTAGTATATATTTATTTACAAAAAAAGTTAGTTTAAGTATGTCTATCAGTTATCTAGTATCCATAGTACAAGCTTTGCTTAGTTTGGGACTAGATGGCGTTGTGTTAAATTTCCAGGAATATTTTTTTATTTATTTGGTATGTGAGTATAATGCGGTCTTCCATCCCATTATATAATTTCTACGCTAATTCTACCCGTGAGTGCCGTAAGAGGCGATAAGGAGTAATTCTGCTGTATAACATCTTCAGCGATAGAAGAGTGGGAGCCGAGCATTGCACGGGTCAAGCTCGCACCGGTGAAATAATATAATAATAGCTCCCCTGACCGATTTCGGCCATGGTGGCCAATCTCAACAAAGGCTAGACAGCTGTGCAGGAGATATTATAGTTCACAAGTGTACGCGCGAACACAGGTGCACTCTTTTTTTCAGGAGGCTGGCCTGTTTTCCCATCCCATTCCTACTGCTCTACTCCTCTTCCAATTTCCCAACCTCTCCTTTCGGAGTAAGATTTCCTATCTCCAGTATTAAAGCTTACCATCCTCATCATCTTACCAGATGGCATACAAAATTACACCCTATATAATAGGTGTATTTGTATCACCTTGTACTCATTTCTAATGCAGGCATTTTCTTATTCTAAGTGTCTTTTGTTTTGTAGTAATGGTTTTGTCTCTAAGCTTTAATGAAAGTGGTAAATGTTCTGCACTTTTTTAATGCGTACTAAAAAAGTGTTGAAATGTTGTACAATGGTGAAGAATTTTCAAATCGGTCCAGTAGTTATATTATATAGCCACAGATAAAAGGCAGATAGAGTGTTCCGAAGACTCGAGTGACCCTAACTAGACGAAATTTGAAAATTACTAAGCCCCTGTGGCGTGTTGTGTCAAACTAGACGAACATTTTTGTATTTGCTTTTGAAGTTTGTATTTGCTTTTCGACGTCATTCGAGTCTTTGGCCTACCATCTGTCTTTTATTCTCAAATCTGTGTATATAGCCTATTAAAACAAACAAAAAGCTTTCCTCTTTAATATTAGTGTAGATTTATTTTCCTCTAAGGTTTAGACAAACATGATTTAAGGTTTCGAGATAAAATATAAAATTTTATAGCAAAAGATGTAATATCTATCGGTCGGCTTTAATATCAGGTAGATCCGCGCTGATCCCAACTTGATATCTAGGACGCTCTTATTGTTTTAAAATTGTATTTTCATTTCAAACTAGCTGTGTCCCACGGTTCTACCGTATATCTCCCCTTTCCGGGGTAAAAGCTGTCCTATGTCTTTTTTCGGTTTTCAATTAACCTCAGTACAAAATTGTATCCAAATCCAATTGGAATTCAGTGGTTTAGGCGTAAAGAAGAGACGGATATACAGAGTTACTTTCGCATTTATAATATTAGTATTGCAATAAATGTTATTTTATAATTAGTTATTTATTAGTAGAAAGGATCTTTAAAATTTACAGGAAAAAAATTATAGTGCCTATTTCTATACATCATTATTTAAACACTTGATTTATAAATGACAAAATAACGTTTTAAGTTCTTGTCCATTTTTTTCGTAGAACCTCATTTAAGATTCTTCATAGAAAAATGTAATTGAGAAGTAATCAAAATAAATTACTATTCAGTTAATGATTCACTTTCAAATAAAAGAATGAAAAAAACTCAATCTCTACGGGGCTTTCTCGTTACCTCAAAAAAAGAATAACAACGAAATTGTCAAAAGAAATCATTGAATGCTTTCCTTTGCTCATAATATATTATTTTTATAAGTAATTTTTCCACGCATCGCTCCTATAGCATCCTACTAATATAACAGACGCGAAAGTTTGTGAGAATGTATGTATGTTTGTTACTCTTTCACGCAAAAACTACTGAACCGATTACGATGGACTAGTTCCATCGTATACAGGATCTTATAATATTATATGTTAGCCTATATCACCCAGTTATATGTAGCTTTTCTAGCTTTTTAATAAGAAGTTCTCATATCAAAAGGAGTAATAAAGGTACTCTCATTAATATAACGAGCCCGAGCTTGATTGCGTGCCTCAATTAAGGTGTTTATTAAATTGTAAGCCGATGTGTCACGCGACTGCGGTGTCAAGGACTCCCTTAATTGTTTTCTTCTTTATACATTTCCCATCATTAATCCCCTCCTTATCCCTTCCCCTTCCTTCAAGCCAGCACGGTATCTGCGGCACTTTTATGTTGCAGATGTTCATGGACTACGCTTGCCATGAGGCTTACCGTAGCCCATGAACATCTACAACATCAGAGTGTCGCATGTGTCTTGCTGGTTTGAAGGAAGGGGAAGGGATAAGGAGAGGAAGAATGATGGGAAATTGGGAGTAGAGTAGAAGAAAGATGGGAGAGGAATGGGATGGGAATACAGGCCACCCGCGATCACTACAAAAATCAAAAATAAAGTAAATCTCTGGTAATGTATAAATAAAGACCTTTCATCTGATACCACACCATATGTTTATACCATTATGTTTATTCATTATTTATCAACTCGCCTATTTGACACCCCTCCCCCTCCATCTTTGTAACCCTCCTACCGATTTCGTCTTCAATTTTTTTTTGTCTAAACTATTTGCCTGCAAAATTTTATCAAAAACGGAATAACGATATATATCGTCGAAAAAACATTTACCATTTACCTCGCTTAAAATGTCACCTAAAAGTTAGTCTCAATCGTTTCTGCTTTTTATCCTTTAAAATACCACACAAATCCACAACTATACAAACACTTCAAGAATTCAGCTAAATTAAAAACGTCATAAAGAGCGTATTCTAGCTATTTTAATAAAAGCTATGAATTGTTTGAATACGGATAATGGTCTTAATAATTGCACTCTCAGTGAATACTAATTTTATATTAAGGATAAGGATAAGGATTTTATTAAGAGCGTTATTATAATACCTAGCTGCGGTTTCACCCGCGTACCTTCTAATCGTGGGAAGAATAGTAACCTATGTGTTGTTATACTTACAAATATGAATAAGTTTCATCCAAATTCATCTAGTAGTTATTTCGTGAAATAGTATCTAACATACATTTATCCATGTTTATTCTTTCGAATTTAAAATAAAAATAAGCGAACGATATTTTATTCTGGCAATTGAAGTTTGAACATCGTGGAATTATTTTGACAAAATAATTTCCTTCCTACAAAATAATATGCTATAGAAATATGTATAGGAGTAATGAATGCCTGTTTTATGCAAAGCCAAATCAAATCGAATAACATTCCAACGCGCCCAATCAACGTCACGTAAAACCTTAACGATCCTACAACTGGGGCATTTTTTAGAATCCAAACGTATTTGCGTTGTCAATAAAAAGTTTTTAATCAAACTCGAAAGAGGTCCTATACTAGTGTTGTTAAACTATCGATAAGTAACATTATAACGTGGAATAACGTACACGAATAAAATGACATTACAATGAAACAAAGTTAAAAAAATATGCCTCTGTTGCAGTTTCAGATCTCTGTGGACATTGAATGCTGTGAATTCTTTGAATCTGATTTCAAATCATGGTACGATGAAATTTATTATTTTTCGTAGTGAGGTTTACAGAAATAAGCTAATTATGAAAAAATAACTCTTTAAAAACTACTTTATAAACCTATTTATGGACTCTAGACATCATAAAAAAATATTTCGCACAACAAATTTAAATCACAACTCATCTCTTGCAGATTTTATCGATAAAAACACATCCCTACATCGATATCGCGCATCACTAGCACCGAATGCTATTACCTCTGCGCAATTTATGTGTGCCTGACAATGTGCGAATCTGTTTGCATTTACAGACTAACATTGTTTTACATTATTTATATAGAGTTGTAAAAAATAGGCGAATGAAGTTGTTTATTAATGTTAAGAATATGAGCATACATCATTCATATAATGTCATACATAAATATAATTATTTCTATAATGTCAATTAAGAAAAAATAACTCTTTCAAAATTATTCTAAACTACATATTCTTTAGAACACTAGACATCATCATTCTTTTAAAAATCTACTCAAAGATCACTATAACCGCATCTGTAAATATTGACATATCAACATTATATAGTGTATGATATGCATATGTATATGAGTAATAGGTAGTATGTATCTATATATTATATTTGTATGTATTATGTATATATTTATTGTATATATTCTATTACTTATTGTATGTGTATATAAGTATGTCTATAAGTATAATATGTATATATATATATTTGTGTATGTTTTTGTATATTCATGTGTATCTATTGTTTTTATTCTCAAACTTTCTCTTGTAATCTTTTGTGCACTTCCTACTCCTTCTATGCAATCTTTCCTCTACTCTCCGGTTGTCTGTAAGAAATCGCTCGTAGCGATAAGACCGCCTACTGTACTTTTTTTTTCTTCCTTATGTATCTTCGTGTATACTATGTTATATTAAGTGCAATAAAGAATTTTTCATTCATTCATTCATTCATTCATCATAAAAAATTCTTTCGCACAACAAACTTAGAAAATCACAACTCATGTCTTGCAGATTCTATCGATAAAAGCACATCCCTACATCGATGTCGCGCATCACTAGCACCGAATGCCATTACCGCTGTGCAATTTATGTGCCTGACAATGTGCGAATCTGTTTGCATTTACAAACTAACATTGTTTTACATTTGTGTAACATCCTGAATGCATTTAGATACAATGCTTTTAAATTGTATACTTTAATCGTTCAACCATCAATCTACTATTATTATAAATGCGAAAGTTTGTGAGTATGTGTGTTTGTTAATCTTTCACGAAAATACTACTGAACCGATTATGATGAAACTTAGTATAAACATCTGTTTGCATTTTCAACATTGATTTAGGTTATTCGTATAGAGTTGTAAAAAAATAAATAAGTGTTAAGAATATAAGCATACATCATATATATATATATATCATACATAAATATAATTATTTTTTCCTCTTTAAATTAACAAAAATTAACCCTTGTAAAATTATTTAAAACTGAACATTATTTATGGACTCTAGATATCATTAAAAAAGAATTCTTTCGCACAACAAATTTAAATCACAACTCATGTCTTGCAGATTCTATCGATAAAGCACATCCCTACATCGATGTCGCGCATCACTAGCACCGAATGCTATTACCGCTGCGCAATTTATGTGCCTGACAATGTGCGAATCTGTTTGCATTTACAAACTAACATTGTTTTACATTTGTGTAAAATCCTGAATGCATTTAGATACAATGCTTTTAAATTGTATACTTTAATCGTTGAATCATCAATCTACTAATATTATAGATGCGAAAGTTTGTGAGTATGTGTGTTTGTTAATCTTTCACGAAAATACTACTGAACCGATTGTGATGAAACTTAGTATGCACATAAGTAAGTGTTCAGAACATATAGGCTACTTTTAATCCCGGAATTTTTCTCTTGCTAGTCGAACGAACGAGGCACTAGAAATGCCTAAGTGCAATGCAAGCAATAAGTGGTTCACTCAGAACTGGTCCCCAAGTTGTAATGTATGTACGCCTTTTTGATAACACTCTCATATATATCTACAATCTTCGCAATCCCCCCTTTGATAAGTGACGTCCAGTCCCGAGTCCCCTTTTGGGGCATGGGGCATACTAAATCCACTTATCAATTCTTAGGGGCAAGGTGATCAGCGTTGTATGCCCTTCGAGACCAAAACCACTATCAGGTGCATCAGTAATTGTTACATACAATCGCCATGCCTCGCTTCGCCTGGTCTACAATAACCAAATGATAATTCATATATACGCGGGTGAAACCGCAGAACTCAGCTAGTTTTTTATAAATGTTACTTTCTTTCTTTATTAGATAAAGCAAAACTGAACGGATACTATTTATCATTTATCACCGACATTCCACTTATCATTGAAGCCTTCTGTGAAGCATGCTTGTTTGCGTTCCTGTCACATCAAAGTCGTCAATCATTTTTCGTATAACCATTTTTCATGGCATGTATTTTTGAAGAAGTTCATATGTGGTTTACACCTCATGACCGCTTATTTACAAAGTTGAAGGCTTAAACGTAACCTTTTTATTTTTATTAAATAATTTATTTATTTGTAACCATACAGAATTAGAACAAATAATAATCCATATTTTGTAAACACAACGTTATGAGCCAATTAAGGATTACTAAACAAAGTCTTACAAATATTACGAGTAGAAAAGAAAAGAAGTTGTTTACGTGATCAAAGTCCTTACTTCCTTACTTAATATTATAAATGGCTTTGTAAAAACAAGAACTAACCTTTACGCTAAAACGATATGTAATTAAAAACAAAATAAAGTTTAGTTAAATGTATCTGTTTTCAATGCTTTTAAATGCTACTATTTTATTATTTTTTTTAATATTCACATACCTTTTTTTTGTTTTTGGTATTGTAGATCGAAAATTCTATGTTATAATACAATGTCATCAAGATTTACCACAATAAGCATTTGCAAGACAAATTTAGGAGAAAGGGCGTTGGTATTATTCATCACGTAGGGGTTTATGGCGGGTATAAAATTGGTCATTTTGGTCAGGCTGTTGCATATTCGCATTTGGCCTAAGAAACGTTTTTATCTTATTGAAGGGAGAAAATGTCAGATCGATAAATAGTTACGTAGCTCAGCTTAACAAAGATTTTAGTATTCTGTTACTTTACCTATTAATATTTCAAAATTGAGATACTCAAGTTTGAATACTCCCATCTTATGGCACGCTTTGAGCTAGACCTCGCATTGTAAATAAATCAAGACTTTTCATTTGATACCAAACTCGGCTATATTTTATGAAAATCGCTCATTTCACCCCCCATACTCTCGCTATCCCCTCCTGCCAATTTCGCGTGATTATTTATTTAGCATAATATTGTACAGCCTATGTCACTCAGTGTAGCTTTCTTATGATAAAAGTATTTTTGAAATCAGTCTAGTAGTTGTTATGTGAGAACATAACAAACATACACAAATGTTTCCTCTTCATGATATTTAACCATAGATATATGTTACGATAAAACAAACACCAAGTTTTTACAACCGCAAAAGTATTTGCAAAACAAAAACAAAAGGGATTAAACGGATTGAGCTATATTCATCACGTAGGAAGATTTATGATGGGATATAAAAGCCCGTGGCGACCATTGCATATTCGAAATGTCAGTAGTTTCATAATGTTTTTTTTTGCCCGCTGTTATGTCCTATGTTCACCACATTAAATAAAAGACTCAAATATCAGCAAATAGGCACACAGCTCAACGGGTACGTCTGCACGCCACAGATGACAGGTGTGAAGTGTCAGAAGTGACACTAGCGCGCCCTGGTCTGTGTGGTAACATTTATTATATATCATGAACACCACAGCCACATTGTCTATGACCTCTTCTAGACAAGGGGTCTTATTCACAAATGCGATTCTGATCGGAAAGTATCGAAAATCGGAACAAGATTCATAGAAATTTTCGGCGGAAACGTCTTCGTTTCAACTCGAATCCGATTTTTGATTCAGTACTAAAGTCTCTTTTTTCTTAATTCAAAGGGAACGCAAACAAGCATGCTTCACAGAAAGCCTCCAATGATAAGTTAAATGTCAGTGAAAAATTGGGTCTTTTGTTGATCTGATTTCAGTTAAGTTTTGTTTGTTCAAATTATACTGCGATATTTTTCTTAAATGTTATTTTTCTTTGTCATCCGTAGTTTAGAGTTCGACTCGCACTTGGCTGAATTTTTCAACGTCAATTCAACTCCTTGAAGAAATACAGTTTTCGATTTACAAAGTCGTATAAACTTAGTTTAATTATTCATAGTCGTTCGCACATCTGCCAAGTATGTGTTAATTGCGCTGTCCAGAGATGAATTATCATTCGGTTATTATTGTTGACCGGGCGAAGCGACGTATGGTATGTAACAATGTATGTTTGGTCGACAATTAGTTGTGGCTCGCTTGGCCCTATCTTAATGAAATTTAGGGACCTTAACAGTTTAGATTTTAAGAAAAGTCTATAAAACAGTAAAGAAAAATATCGGATATGATTTATCAAAATTTTCTGTCAGCGATTTTCATAAAATGTCCAATTACGTAGAAGAAATTCAGAAATTACGCGGGTACCACGGAGCGTCACTATCCTATGTCATTCCAGAGGTTTCAAAGCATCTCTGTACAAAATTTCATCCAAATCGGTCCTGTCGGAGCATACAAACACACAAACAAATCTTTCCTCTTTATAATATTAGTGTAGATAACCCTGCACTGCCCATCCCTTATTATTACAAGCATCGACTTACGACTTATTACGACTGCCTCGTTGGTCTAGTGGTTGCATCTTTGACTACAGACCGAGGGGTCTCGGGTTCGATTCCCGGGTGGGGCCGAAAAAAAAAATGTTATTGAGATTTTTCTAACAAAAATCTTAGT
>LQNK01001113.1:66659-83228 GCA_001586405.1 Phoebis sennae | reverse complement strand
ATATATTTTTCACTATTAATAATCATATATAAAACTTTCAAATAAAATTATTTTTTTAGAAATAATCGGATATTTTCTTTGTAACAGAACTTATGGCTAGACTAGGTATATATATATATAGAAAGCCAAATGAGCCCAATCTCCCCTATAAAATAAATTTCACGATAAAAACCCTAATAACCTTAAAACGTAACGTTTATTATATTAATAATCAAACAATTATTTTACATCTCAAATATTCAATGTTTAAGCATAAATTAAATTTTCATAATTCTACAATAACGGTAAAAGCATCCGCTACTAAAACAGTATCACCGGTATTAAAGTATTTACGGCATTTTAATTTTTATTGCTATGAGAATAAAGAGCGGTATTGTTCGGTGTATTTTGGTAGTTTATGGGCGACATAAGCGTAGGGTTGTCACCTTTTACGTTAAGTGCATTTCCTAGTTTTTAACGTAAGCAAAAGATAGTGTCAAAATTTACACTAATATTATAAAGAGATTAGATTTATTTTTTTGTTTGAATTGAATAGGATTCGAAACAACTGGACCGATTTGGATGAATTTAAGTACATTTTATCCCGATAATTCTACGGAAACGGAATATATACGCGTCTAAAACCGCGGAGTTCAGCTAGTAATAAATATTCAGGGAAATTTAACACTACGCCATCTAGTCCCAAACTAAGCGAAGTTTGTACTATGGTTACTAGATTGCTGAGATACTTAAACATAATTCTTTGTGAATACATACATACCACAGAACATTGATCACCCTGACAGTACAATGTGTATGTATGTATATATACAATGTTCATCACAACAATTTTCTACTCGTGTGGATCCAACCCACACACTCCGGCGCAATAGACCATTGTCTAAACCACTGGGCCAATCGGGCTTATGTTCATCAGGGTGACAATTTCGGAGCCTAACCAATAAATATTTCCTCATTATAAAATACTAGCTGCGCCCCAGGGCTTCGCTCCCGTGGGAATATCGAAATGATATATAGCCTATAGCCTTCCTAGATAAATGAGCTATCTTACACTAAAAAAAAATTTCGAATCGGACTAGTAGTTCCTGAGATTAACGCGTTCAAACAAACTCTTCAGCTTTATAATATTAGTATCGATTAAAAGCACAAAGTGACAACCCTAGATACATAAGTGGTATATTGTGCAAGATAATGTAACATTCCTGAGGGTTTAATGCATTTTCAGAGACAGTGTGGGTAGTTATAACGACCCACTATGATTATAAATATTTATGATGCGATTATTGAAATCGAAATAATAATTTTATTCTCCAAATCAATATAAAGTATTGGCGAGATTTTTTGTACTTTTATTTTATTTGTTAACCACCAAGTTCCACAGTTACTATTCTATATTAGTTATTTATTCACAATTTAGCCTGATTTCGAACATCTTCGGTAATTAAGTTTACATATAAATCAAGATGCACTTCTATCAAGAGGTAACAATACAAAATATAAAGTTAGTTTACGCACTTTCACGCGGCTTCGCTCCCGAAGCATGTTGTTATATAGCCAAGTAAACGCTATCGCTATCAAGAATCCGCAAATATTAGTAAATGGTGAACCGATAGAGAGGGTCACTGAGGCACGAAACTTAGGTGTAGTATTTGATGAATCGTTGCGCTTTAATTCTCATATACTTAAAATTTCCAACAATTGTTTTTACCGTCTAAAACTTCTCTATAGAGTCAGGAAATCACTTAGTGTAAACGCTCGTAAGCTGTTGTGCGAATCACTAATATTATCCAAATTTAATCATGCCGATACAGTCGTTGCTCCTAGGCTTCTGGCCTCTACTAAAAAAATTGTACAACGGGTACAAAATGCTTGCGCGCGGTTTTGTTACAATATCCCCTATCGTTCCCACGTAACTCCTTATCTAAATAATAATAATATTCTGAAAATGGATTACCGCAGCCAGTTACACCTTGCTACACTACTCTTTAACGTTTTAAAATATAAAGTGCCCCCTTACTTATGTAAAAAGCTAAAGTGGTTGTCGGAAATCAACACGTCCTACAACACTCGTTTCGGGAATATTCTAATGGAGGTGCCTCACCATAAGACCACTGCATTTAGAGGTAGTTTTAAATTCAGCGCCTCTAAATGCTGGAACGACCTTCCTCCCCCTATCCGTAGTCAAAAAGGTATTTTTGGTTTTAAGAGTAAACTTAGAAATTATTTGCTACAGTTACAAAAAGGTCTTGAGGCATAATTAGGTAATCATTTTATGTATCCCTACCATAGTGGCTTTTTATATTAATGTATATAATTTTGTGTATATGTAACTATGTATGTACATTTATCTATTCTTATATTAAACATATTCTTATTCTAAATAGTCTATACCTACAGTTGTTGTTAATTCAAATCATGTGACGTAACCTTATTATTTTTCTTATTACTGATTTTTGTTGCTGCCGTCAGTGAGTCAATTGTGGTGTCCACTGAAGAGAATGTCCACAGTGTGAGAATTCCAGCTGTACCTGGAATTCCGTTTATACATTGAGTGGAGACCCAGTTGGGGCACTCATTTGTTTACTTTGTTTGTTTACATTATGTCTGTAAATGTATGTATAATGAGTTGTCCCAATAAATGATTTTTCTTTCTTTCTTTCTTTCTTTCTTTTATCTTTAGAGATAATGTAGGCTTCCTATAGTAATCTATATAAATAAAAATCAATCAGATCGTAAGTCTCTCTAAAACTCGAGAACGGCTGAACCGATCTGACTAATTTTAGTCTTGTAATATTTGAAGTCCAGGGAAGGTTTAATCGGTGAGAAAGTATGAAGAAATGGTGAATAGAATAAAAAAATTACATTATATTTTTCCATACAAATAGTTCATGTCTGTCAAATACGTCACGTTCAAAAATGGCGGTATGAAGTTCGCCGAGTCTGCGAATTTATTTATTTATTTATTTCATCTAATAGAATATAGGTCTTCCATTACGGATATATATATATATATCCAATGCGATAGACTTAATGTAAAGTAATATAGATAGTTATTAATGTAAAGTAACATATATATATATTTATTTTTACACTATTTATAACAAATAATATACAGAAGCGTTCTTGAAAATTCATTCAAAATTATATTCACTAATAAGTTAGAAAGAACGAGTGACAACCCTAGAACCTACATAACGGTATATTGTGCAAGACAATGTAATATTCTAGAGGTTTTAATGCGATTTCAGAGACAGTGTTGCCAAATTTAGTTTTAATAAAATTCCGAACTTTTCAGGTGTGTAATTATCTATTTAGTTAATAATTTTATTGTGACACTAACAATTATTTAAATTTTAATTAAAGAGTTAATGAAGAATTTTCAAAACGTTTATTTATTGAAATATTAAATTGAACACTTTTTGCTGCTTTTGCTTTGCTGAGTTTGGGACTAGATGGCGTTGTGTTAAATGTCCAGGAATATTTTTATTTATTTATTTATTTTAATTATTTATTTATTTTATTATCTACGCACCTTATATATTTTTAGTACGATTTTAATATACCATTTTTATGTCGAATATAACTTATTCAAGGACAAAAATAACCATAATCATAAATACGAATTATGTGTAATTTCCAATAGAAAAATTATAGGATATTAGCGTTTCATAAATCATAGAGATCGCAAATTTTTACAACTTCCATCGAGGTATTGTAAAAGGTTTTCCTTGTTGCCGGCAACTTGAGTTTTATTTTCGATCGAAATTCATATAAAACGTAAATGAATTAGTAGAATTAGCTTTATTGTAGGCATAAAAAGCGCAAATCGGAGTCGCGTACATTGGGTTCCGTAGATTATAAAGTAATATTATAAAGAGGAAAACTTTGTTTGTTTGTGTGATTGTAATGAATAGGCTTATAAACTAATGGACCGAAAAAAATTTTGCGCCATTCGAAAGCTACATTATCCACGAGTAACATAGGCTATATTTGATAGGCTAATCAAATAACATTATGCTACGGGAACGAAGCCGCGCGGATCAGCTAGTTATAAAAAACCGGAAGCGCGAGTTAGATTCGCGCACAAAGGTTCCGTAGAATTATCTACAAATATCACGATTGTTGTATGATAAACAATTTTAATAAAAAAAATATTTTCCTCTTTTTAGTGTCCTGTGAAGGGTAATCACATCATCTAGTCACAATTGACTTGGTATATACATCATTATTACATCATTGTCCGCAGAGCTTATTCTGTTGATTTTCGAGGAGTTCCCTGGAATATCTTCCACATGGTAATCAGACTTGAACCAAATTTCTATGGGACCCACTGGAACTCTTTCGAATGCAAAAAGAAATTTCCAAATCGGTCCATAAACGCCGATACCGATAAGCGGTAACATACATAAAAAAGCGCGCTGTACACATCAGCTCACACAAGCGATGAACATATTCACCCGACTTCACATCCGCGGACATCTGTAGATGGCGTCTAAATGCATGTGCTGATGTGTAGACGGCACATAATATGTACACTTTATACTTTGTATTGATACTTCTTGTTGGAATTACTTTTATTTATAAAATTTGATTTAATTTTGATTTGAATTTCACTTTTTATTACTGTGATAATATAATGTAATTGAAAGTACAATGTTTGTTTTTAAAAAAAAGGACCCAATTTGTTCTATTAATTCCTTTTAAATATTCAACCACACTTTCGAATAATAAATTAAAAACGAAAGTTTAATTAAACGTTAGCTCATAAGAATAGATTTCCATACATTATGCAAACCGTGTGAAATTCTTTTATACCCTGCATTGATATGCAGATTCCTAAATAGCGCGGTGTACCTTGCAATTCTATATTATAGATGCGAAAGTTTGTGATATGTTACTCTTTCACGGAAAAATTACTGAACCGATTATGATGGTTCAAAATAACATATAGGCTTTTATTCCCGGAGTTGTAACGGGATAAGAAAAACGCGGGTGAAACCGGGCGCGGCTATTATTACAATAAAAATAAACAAAATCAACATTAGTGAGGCTATCGCTTAACATATACAAAACATAAATATAAAAAGTCATTTTTACCTTCTTTTTGAAGTCGGTTAAAACAATGCTTTCCAAGCAAAATAGAGTTTAGTCAAAACACGTATTTGTTGTAAGACGCTAATAGACTGATAGCGTTAGGTAAATATTAGGTTGGGCAATACAGATTCCTACGTAAATAGCATTTATATACTAGCTTATATCTAGAAAATCTGTTTTAATGGTAAAAAGGGGAACCTGGTAAGTAAGTTTGCATGTTTGGATATATGTGTGCTAATCACTCGGAATTTTAAAATAAAATAAATAAATATTCCTGGACTTTTAACACAACGTCATCTAGTCTTAAACTAAGCAAAGCTTGTACTATGGAAACTAGATAACTGATAGACGTACTTAAAAAAATATTTTTTGTAAATACATACATACTATAGTTAAATTAACACCGAGACAGTAGAAATTACAATTTTCATTAGATCGTATTTTTCTATTCGTGGGGATCGAACCCACACCCTCCAGCACAAAAGACCATTGCTGTATCCAATGCGCCAATCGGGTCATTTGATAACGAAGCATAATGAGGGTCTAAAGATTAAAGGATTATTTAAATCGACTAGTTTCAAAACCTTTTCAAACAAACAAATATTATATTATTAATTTCAGTAAGGAACATTAACGATAAAAGTAATTAAAATAAACAATAAAAAAGGTCTACAACCTCTGGCCAAGTTATTAGAGAAAACCGCAATTCAATGTGGAGTAGTAAGGTTCCTACATAGATTATACATTAGTTAGGTGACCATGATTTTTGCAGTATTACATACCAATATTGTAATAATTGAAAATGAAAAAGAAAAATGTATTTATTTCTCCCAAATACTAATCTAAACCTTAGTACTAAACTCAGTAGCATAAGAGTGGGAGACAGGAGCCTAAACTAGGTAGACCCTGTACTATAGGACTCCTGGTTTCCTCTCAGACCTTAACTTAATTTAACAATATGTAATTCTTAAAGATAATTGGTAACTTTGTAAAAAAAGAAAAACTAATTCGGTATAAAATTCGTAGAGAGATTGTGGGTTTCGTAGTTTAGTACCAGGATAAGGACATTTAAACAAAATTTAAATATATAAGATACCTTTTACAAATAAATCAAAAAGCAATTCCATCGAGACGTGACAATACAAAGTATAAATTATTGTCTTTGTCTTTAAATTATAATTTCATTCGTCACCTGCATTCGGAATATCCTACTTCATACCAATATTATAAATGTGAAAGTTTATGAGGATAAATTTGTTAGTCTTTCATGCAAAGACTACTAAACCGATTATGATGAATTTTGGCATACATATAGGTAAGGGTTTAGAAAGATATATAGGCTACTTCTAATCCCGGAACTGCTTCACGATCAGAGGTTACGCGGGTGAAACCGCGGGGCGCGGCTGTTAGGCCGTAAGTTTTCTTTAAAAGAACAAAACAAACATTTATCACATAACAGTAACATACATTGTAAAACCATACTATTAGGCCATCTTTTACTGTGACATTTATAAATCAAATTTGTCCTATTATCCACAAATTCCGATGCGTGTGGTCACATCCCAGCGTCGATTATGGCTCGACCGTTTTCCTTATCTACGCGGTTGCTATTCTAGCATTAAGACGGAATTTGTTTAATATTATTGTTTGTAATAACGCTATGACATGCCTCATTTAACCCATTGTATTTCATTTTAAATATTTTTTATTTACCTTCGGTGGGTGCCCTGAGGCCTGTATACTACACATTCCTCTCCCATCCTGTTCTGCTCATCTCCCAACTTCATATCATTAAGCCTCTCCTCTTCCTTTAAGCCGGCAAGGCATCTGCGAGACTTTGATGTTGCAAATGTTCATGGGCTGCGGTCAGTCACTTAACATCAGGTGAACCGCTTGCCTACCTTTTTATATTATAAAATATAAAAAGGTGCCTACCTAATATAAAAAAACAGACTATAAAAGCTACGTATTAACTATCTCATCAATATCAGAGTGCCGTTTTCACGTAACAGATATTAAAAGTTAACAATATTTTAGTTGTAAGTATATTTCAGAATTTAAAAAAAATATTTTCAAAAATGTAAATCGCGGTTTACTGTACATAATTGTACATTATACCCGACATTTCGAGCACTTTACAGCGAGCGTGGTCACGGGTGACTGAGATGACAGTTGTCTTCATGAGTGTTTCACGCGGGTCAATAATAATGTAAAATTATGTATAATAAACCGCGTTTAAAATCCTTAACAGTATGTAATTTAAACAAACACTAGATTATGCAAAGGGAGGGATACATATATTTGATTTCCATTACAAAATTTGACGAAAACCTTTTGTACCTTATTATTAAGATTATTAAGGCTTAAGTTTAAGACGGAAAAATAAGTGTCAGGAATAATATTAACTTATGTTAATTCTAAATGGTGACGCATTAACGTCAAACAGGAAAACTAGAGGTAAGATATGAATTTATTTTACAAACACAATAACAAACTTCGTAGATATCCTGTGTCATCATTTATACTTCTTCAGCAAAATATAGAGGAATCGTATTCCATGAGAATAATTTATGAAGTTAATTAAGGGGAAAATCAAAATTTATGACGTCGTCGTAATTGACACTTTCTTAAAATACGGTGATTCCTCGGAATTTTCAGATATTTATCTCTATGAAAAATATTAGTAAAGATACTGTTATGCTTAAGTCAAAATGTTTATGTCCCAAATCGGCCCCCTTCTTAGGCGTATTTAGATAATTTGCACAACCGGCGGCCTTAGCGCAAGCGGCGATCTCTACCAGGCAACCTTGGTGATAGAATATGCATAGATAGGAGCAAGAAACTGCAGTAAAATGAAGAGATAAAAAGAGATGCATACACGTGTTTTAATGAAGAAGTTTGTATGTTAGAAATTTATCTTTTACAACTTCAATATTAAATCATATAAACTTGGGTACTATCGCTCTTATACTTCAAAATTTCAAAGTTCAATATCAATTCGGATCCTAAGTCAATTTTCTATGCATAACTTAGGGTACACCAAAATCTCCACTAAAACTAATAATTTAATATGGATCAGACACAGATTAGAGACAGATGGAGTGCGGCCGAAGACTCGAGTGACGCCGAGAAGCAAATACAAACTTCAAAAGCAAATACAAAAATGTTCGTCTAGTATGACACAACACATCACGAGGGCTTCGAAAATTTCAAATTTTACTCACACATATGCACGTGTAGGTACGTGTAGTTAGCGTCACTCGAGTCTTCGGAACACTCCATTTGCCTTTTATTATATAATCTGTGGGATCAGAGTAGATTATAAACAGACACTTATCAAAACCTTAAGTCCCACTTTATGGGGCAAGGGACCGATATATTTGACATCCATTTAATCAATTGTTTTTATTTATTTACCAGCTGATCCGCGCGGCGTTGATCCCGTAATAATGTTATATGTATATAATAATAATAAATCGTTTATTTAGGTTAATACAGCTTACAGTAAATACATTGATAATATCTATTAATACACTATTAATGCATTTCCTTATAAGTATGATATATTACGTGGATAATGTAGCTTATATACACACATACTATAGATAAATTAACACACAGACAGTTGAAAATTACAATGTTCACATCGTGATTTTCTACCCGTGGGGATCGAACCCACACCCTCCGTCGCAATAAACCATTGCTGCATCCACTGCGCCAATCGGGTCATCCTCAAATATAAAAAATATGTATTTTTAGAGGGTAGAACAATAGAAAATTGATTGCCTTCATCAGCATTTGTCATTGATTACACCTGGACATGCTTTTTCATTGGAATCAAACCTGGGATATTTCCGTTCTAACACCAACGCGCTTAGCACTGAACTACCGAGTCATTCATTTCATTATGATGTCATCCAATATAACTTGTAAGTAGAAGCATTACATTAAGCATGAACACCCCGTGGTTTAAGTGGTGGGTGAGTCAGCAACATTTCCACAATTATATTACCTATGCGCACAATAATGTAGCTTTCGAAGAAGAAAATTTGGTCTTTATTATATTTATAAGATGTGTTTTTAATAAATATGATAAATTCTTTACTATATTATTCCAAGCAGCATTTTTGGGAATGTGGCATGGGAATGAAAGATCTGTCTTATGAGAGTACTATATAGCTATAAATAATATAGCTAGAATAAAATAATTTAATAAATACTGAAAATAGTGTAAATAAAGTCATTTAATATATACTAGTTGAACTCCACGGTTTAACCCTCGTACACATCTGGTTTTCGTAGGATTTCTCGATAAAAACTATCCTATCATGCCTGGGGTTTCAAAGAAACTGCACAAAATTTCATCCAAATCGGGCCTGTAGTTTTTAAGCCTATTAATTACAAACAAACAAATCTTTCCTCTTTATAATATTACTAGCTTTCAAGTTGGATCATCCTTCACACGGTGTGTAAAATTTGGTTAAAATCGGGTAAGTAGTTTAGAAGTCCATCGCGGACAAACACTGTGACACGTAATTTATTTACATTATGTATATTTACAGCCCTACTTATAAAGGAATAGATATGTGGCGTCACGTGACGTCACAATTCCTAAATCGCGATGTTGAAATATTTTCGTCGCTAAGCATATATACCACTTCCAAACTTCAATCCTCGGGACCTAACGGCAGCCAGTCCTGTGGTTCGGACTGGTCGAGGATCCTCCCGCTTCGTTGGAGGAATAATACCATCCTCCACAGATAACAAAATCTGCTACATATTGCTAAGTAGAAATGCATCTTCTAGAACATTCCGTGTAACAATCACGTTGACACTAACGCGATAAACAAGCCCTGTAACGGGCTTCATCTAAACAGATTAACTTTGACGTTTAATAGCAGTTATGGGGCTGCATTGCCATTGGATTGTTACGGCTTTGATACTCTTTCTTATACAGGGTGGAGCTTTGCGATAATAAATATTCAGGGACGTTTGACAGATTTTACAATTTAGAGTTAAGATGAATGTTTCTTTAATAATAATATAATAATAATAAATAATTTCTTTCTCCTCACAATAATACAAAAATGACACATTTGCTTTCTGAGTTGGAATCAAATTATGTGAGGAGCTGGTGTCTGAACCGGTATTACAGATCAACAGATCATCAATTTTAACATTAAAAAGTTAAAATTTCTTTGGTTTTTATTTTAATTTGTTATATTAATAGTAACATGCATTGTTTTTTTTTGTTTTTCACATCAATTTTCATTTTCTGTAATCACTCTTTGTTTCTTTCTAATACTACGTCATATAGTCCTAAAATAAGCAGAGCTTGTACTCAAAACTAGTCAGCTTATAAAAATTTTTTTGGACATACATACTATAGATCAATTAACACCCAGACAGTAGAAAATTACAATGTCCATGACATTATAATTTTCTTTTTGGGGACCGAACCTACACCACAATAGATCATTGCCATAACCACTGCGCTGATCAGGTCATCAAGTAATACCCGGTGAAAGGAAGCTGCTATTAATACTTTAGATCTAAAATGTTGCCCAAATAAAATTAAAAGAGGATATATCTTTATATTTTGTATGTTTGTTACTGAACCGATTATGATTGAACTTGGTATACATAAGTTATTATGAAATATATATTAATATATGCTACTTTTTATCCCGGAACTTCCACGGGATCAGAACTTACGCGGGTATAACCGGGTGCGGCTAGTCTATTATAGTATACTATTACCGTGCCCAGGTGTCTGGAAAACGATAATTTTCTTGAAAAGTCCACAATCGCACTGTAGATAGGCTCAGTCAATACCCGCCCCAGACGTGCGAAGGGTACCTAATGTTTAGTTATACTTGGACTGTCTATAGACTTAAACAAATTACGAATACAAGAACAGAATTCTAATATTCCGAGGGCTGGAACCATTTTTGGGGAGTTTGAGGCAAGCTGAAAATTTGTCTGATGCCTCTTCTATACCCCGACATGGAACTGTAGACCTGTAAGTATAATTTCATGTCGAAGCATCAGACTTATTTTCAACTAAGCTAAAAACTTGATCTGATAAGTAGCGCCAGCCAAGCTTGCACCGGTGAAAAATCTATATAAATAAAAACCAATTACCGTTCGTTAGTCTCGCTAAAACTCCAGAACGGCTGAACCGAATTAACTAATTTTAGTCTTAAAATATACGTAATAGTCCAAGGAAGGTTTAAACGGTAAGAAAATATGAAGAAAAGGTGAATAGAATAGTAAAAACCACAATTATATTTTTCCATACAAATAGTTCGTGTCTGTCAAATACGTCACGTTCAAAAATGGCGGTATGAAGTTCGCTGGGTCGGCTAGTAAAATATAAAATCGAAATAAAAATTAATAGCTCCACGCGGCTTTGCTCCCGTAGCACACAAACAAACCAACTAACAACTAATTTTCTCTTTATAATATTAGTGTAGGTAAATCAATAACAATTAAATAAATTTTTAACAATTTAATTGAAAAAGATATATTTTTGGGCATTGAAAATCTTATTTACATCCCCAAATAATTCACGCTTAGTGACCTTTTGTGACTCACGACGTAATTAGAGACCTGTATTATCTTATTAGAATTAATTTCTACTCTTACGAAAGAGCGGTCATTTGTTATGTTTTCTGTTCATTTAAAAGGACCAAAGGTCTTGTCGCTTAATAATATTCTATTTAGGTAGCCGTCTCAGTACACAAAATGGGAGTATTTTTTCGATACGAAATATAAAGTTGTACATTTTTAAATTTGTGTATTAAAAACCATATCTAACTATTTATTCATAAAATTATATTTTTTTCTTTTGGACAATGTAGATACTAGAATAACATAATTAATTGTTTAAAAATAAGTCTTTACTCCATGAAGTAGATGTATATTTATTTATTAGCCATACCAACAGCGTACACATAAAAACTTATTTTAATTTAAACATGAATAGCTTGTTAGCCATGATATATACACCAATTACAGGTATACGCAAAAAATATTATTATTACATTACTGTTTGCTTAATGTAAACTAATATTATAAAGAAGAAAACTTTGTTTGTTAGTTTGTATTGATTAGGCTCAAAAACTACTGGACCGATTTATAAATTCTCTCGTCATTCCAAACCTACATCAACTACGACTAACATATGCTATCTTTTATTTTGGAAAAAATAAGATTCTGCCAGATATTTGGGATTTACGCGAGTAACGCCGCGGGACGAAGCTACTCTCTTATAAATGAAATTATATTTTCAACTGTTCATTTCACGATACAGAAGCTGAATGAAATATTAATGCATTTCAAGAGCAAGTTAACGAGCGAAGATTAATCGTTGTTTCTAAATCATAATTCTTTAACGTGAAGTTAAAAATGGCCGAAAAAGAATATACTTACAGTGGACTGAATCAGATTTTCTTCTTTATTTATTTTTTATTTATACTCTTTATTATACCATAAAATATACATAAGAACAACAATAAAATAAAAAACAAAGAACACAGTATAATGGGCGACCTTATCACTAAACAGTGATCTCTACCAGGTAACCACTGGGCAAAAGGTAAAGAGCTAAGAGTATAAAGGTGGGGCGAAAGAGTAATAATATATAGATAATATAATACATACTAATACATATATTATAATAAAATACAAAGATATATAATACATATATACAGCAGTACACAATACATAAATAACAAGATATACATGTCTATATATACTACACAATATAATATACTAATCCGAGTTAAAAGCAAGGGAATTTAGGTGATTGCGGACCCGGATTTTAAAGGAAGGGAATGTAGGGGCAAGTCTGATATTTATTTCTTTATTTCTTTTTTAGTTAAAAGATACAAACGGAACCTATTTTTTGACCTGATTTGCGCAGTGGATAGGGCAATGGCCTATTGCGCTGGTGTGGGTTCGATCCCAACGAGTAGAATATTATAATGTGATAAACATTGTAATTTTCTACTGTCTGGGAGTTCATTTATCTAAAGTAACCGCAAAATCTGTAAACGACGTACTAGCTCGTGACTGCGGTTTCTATAGTTCAATAAAAGATATCATCTCATCAAATCGCCTATCTGTTTACGAAATTGTATCAAAATCCCTTCAGTAGTTGCGGCATATTTGGCTTAAAAAGATCAAATTTTACCAAAAATTTGTTAAATTCCCGTCCAACGGGATCAGAAGTTACGAACTTTGCGTAGCTAGTCTTTATATATTTTGTTCCACAATTTGCGTTTAAACATCTGTTGAAGCTCAATAAATAAAACAAAATGTTCCCGTTGATCTCACAAATGGCAGTTGAGTTAATGAATTTAGTTTACTGCGATAGTGCAAGCTCTGTTATATTAAATATTTACTAAACATCAAACTGTCACTAGATAGACTCTGATTAAAAAACTTTTAGGCGAGACACAGATGTAGGTCGTAATAAATATTTTAGCAATGTTTTTTTAGGAAGGAATATAAATATTTATCATTAACTAGGTGATCCACGGGGCCTAGCTCCCGTAGCATAATGTTATATATAAAAGCCTATAAGATATAGCCTATGTTAGTTTTCAATATTCCATCTATCCCTTGTTTTGCTTACTAAAGTCATACAAATCTATCTATTTGCACTTACTTTGATTTCAATATCCTAACGACGAATACATTTGCTATGACTTTTGTCTATCTATTGTCATATAATTTGACATGACAATTTATCCATAATCATTGATACATTATGGAAAATGGCCGTTGACAAAAGTCATAACAAAATCTATCCGTCGATAGCGAATTGAAATCAAAGTAACTTTAGTAAGCAAAACAAGGGATAGATAGAATATTGATCGCCGGAAAACACATAGGTGACATGCGAGCACTGCCCAACATCTAGCGTTTTCGTTACGTTTTCAATCATTACAAACCGTAGTGCGCATTCATCCCTGTTCCACAAAGTTCACTTATAAGCAAACCAATATCAAAGGCACCTGTGTTGTGATACAGTTGTGGTAACGAACAGAAACCGCGAAATGTTCGCGTATCCCAAAACTTTAACTCCAAAATTTATTACAAACTGGTAAAGGCCAAAACTTTATATATTATGCACAATCTCAAATATTTCACAAACAATTATTTACTTTAACGGCCGTTTTCAATATTCAATCTATGCCTTGTTTTGCTTACTACAGTCGGGCAAATCTATCTATTTGCACTTACTTTGATTTCAATATGCTGTCGACGGATAGCTTTTGTTCTGACTTTTGTCAATCTAATGTCATATAATCTGAGATCACAATCTATTCATAATATTTGATACATTATTGAAAACGGCCATAAATCGTATTATAACTACGCTAGACAAAAATCTAATAAATTATATAAAATTATACTTCCTACTAATATTATAAATCCGAAAGTTTGTGAGCATGTATGTACGTATGTAAATTTGTTACTCTTTCACGCAAAACTACTGAACCGATTATGATGAAACTTGGTATACACATAGGTAAGGGTTCAGAAAACATATAGGCTTTCCCGGAGTAGCCACGGGATCAGAAGTTACGCGGGTAAAACCGCAGGGAGCGGCTAGTATAATATAATATAACTAAATATAAAGCTAAACTACATAAAACTAAATAAACAAAACCACTGCACAAATTGACATGCAGTTTTCATAATTACAGTGATTTTTATAAAGTTAAATAAGGTTTTTGTTCAAAGTACAACTTAATACCAACTTATTCAACTTAATCCCAACTTATTCGTGCAAAGCAAGTTTTATTTTAAAACACTGCACATTTGGGGTGTTAAAGTTCTAAGTCAAATAGAAACTTAATATGGACAACACCTGTGCTGTTTTATACGTGAAAAGTTAATATGTTAACGTATAAACCAACTTTATAGTTTACGTCTGGGAATGTTTTTAAAGTTTTAAAGAAATAAATAAAATGCGTTTAGTCATATAATAAAACAGTAACCAAATAATTTTTGTGCATGGAATATTTTTCAAAAAGAGTAATTGGTGTGCAATATGTTTGTTATATACACCCCAAAACCATGGTTAGAATTTTTCTGTTTGTCTGTTTATGTGTTTGTATGTGAGATTTTGATAAAAATTTTTAGCGTGATAAACCAATATAAGATGCAACTTAAAGGCTACATTTTATTTGGAAAAAATAACCGTCGTTATCGTTAAAAAAATATAAAAAATCTCACCGAATGAATTTCAAAAATTGTCTTCATTACCATAGCATCGCCTTTCAACATCATGTTACAACACGAGTAAACCCGCGGAGTACAACTAGTTTATAATAAGATTTAACCCTTAGTTACCCAAAGGGTTAATTTAACTCCCATACAGCATCCGTTTCTATAATTAACGCGTTAATCTTAGGAGATGGCAATCACAAGTGCAAATATATACATGGTTTGTGAGGTTATAATAACCTCGAATTATATATAACTAGCTGTTACGCGCGGCTTCGCTCCCGTAGCATAATGTTAAATAGCCTATGTTACTCGTGGATAATGTAGCTTTCGAATGGTGAAATTTTTAGAATCGGTCCAGTAATTTTTAGACTATTCATTACAAACAAAGTTTTACTCTTAATAATAGTAATGTAGATACATACCAATAAATTCAGCTCTTAATACACATCATTTTTTGAGAAAATCAATAAGTTTAAAATTGTCTTTTAGTTTACCTTCTAACTGTGAGTCAGCCACAGAAATTACTAAAATTTTAATTTGAAAATTTTAAATTGACACCATTCGTAGGACGACTACGAATGGTGTCATAATTTTTTAAATCAGTCAGTAAGTTTCAAAGCTTTTCAATAAACAAACAAAATAAATTATAAAATTAATAGATACTATCTCTCCACTAACAAACCTGGAAGAGATCACTAAGGCGATAAGGTCGCCTTTTGTGTTAAATACATTATAAGATATTCTTATTATTTGTTCTATAACTGAAATTATTTTCCATGTCTTTATACAATAAAGAGTTTTCATTTCATTTCATACATTATTTGAGTATAACACTAAAACTTCTATCTGCTACCTGCTGTTCATTTTATTTAATTTAAATTGTCCTATTTTTGGTTGCCTGGAAGAGATGGCTCTGTAGCCATAAGGCCGCCAATTGTGCATGACTTTTATTTAATACATAAGTTATTTTTCTCGCTGTTCTTTTTTTATTTTGGTGTGTGCAATAAAGCATATTTTCATTTCATTTCATTTCATTTCATTTCCTTTCTACTACTTGAAATTAACAAATTTACCATGTAAAGATGTCCAGTGAAAAGAGTCGTTTTTATTTAAAAAAATAGTATTTAAAATAATCAAACAATATCTACGCAGTTAGTTCACAATAGTAAGTATTGAACACAACTTTCTCACAAAAAACCCTTTGTTACATCGCATATTCACGAAATAAAA
>LQNK01001113.1:38380-53015 GCA_001586405.1 Phoebis sennae | reverse complement strand
TCTATTGGGTCGAAATGAAAGGTTCGGGCGCCCGAAGGTTTTGCCAACTTAGGACGAGTCAAAAACCTTGTATGGGATGGGGCATCTGTACTAGTATAGTATTATATTATCTGTGGTTATTATATAAACCGTCGCTACGTCACACCATAACTGCCTTATTAAGTCGTGCCGAAAATACCCCTCGTAGGGTTTCTCGAAGCCTTACATCGATTACTTACAGGCCACCGAAGGCCGTTATATGATCCCTAGATAATCCATATTTTAGACGCATATATTACGTTTTTGATAATATAATTAGGGACTTTGGTTACGTTAAATTACTAGGAGAGATTATACGTGATGACGGATATGAGAGACTTTGGTTACGTCAAATTACAATCATTTTCGTTACGTTAAAGTTAATGTTTCGGGTAGTTTTTTAGTATTTATTTATATTGATATTAAGAAAGAACCAAGGTTCTTCAACCATCTGAATATCAAATTAGATTATCTTCTTGTTAAATTATGAAACGTTGCATGTTTTGATATTGTTATAATATAATTGAGATATGTTTCTTCGATGTTTAAAAGTTATTTTTGAGGAAAAATTATTATATTAGACTGACAGAAGTTCTAAGCAGGGTTTTCAATCCTGAAACAAAAATTGTAGCTCAAAAAAGAGTACGATATGGTTTTGCAAAAAAAATGTGGAATACGAAATTTCGAAAAAATAAGAATCGATATTACGGGATGTATATTCAATAATAATACATTATATTATATACGACCTCCAATAAAACAACTTATTACGGAATTATTTCTCTATCATAGACTAACAAAAGTTAAAAACCACCCAATAATCCTTGCCCTTGTTAAAAATAACATAAATTACAAGATCGTAATCCGAAATCTAATCTACACCGTAATTCAGCTTTGATTGAAGCGCGGAAGCCGGACAAGGTGATAAATTAACTTACCTTGAGTGCTTCGAATTCTAAGAAGGTAGTCTTTTACCTACAAATTACAATTTTTCCGTCACTGACAACATTGTCTATAAAACATTTAAAAATGTATAGAAAGGTGCTCGTTAAAATTGCAAATTACAAAATCGTAATCCAAAATCTAATCTAACCCATAACAGCAATTGATGAACGGAAGCCGGACGCAGTGATAAATTACCTTACCTTGAAGTTCTGAGACGGTATGACTCAGCTAAATTTTCATACTTCATGTCTCTTAATTTAGACTTTGACAAAAAGTTTCCTTCCCTTTAAATATAAACGCAATATTAGAAATTTCAAGAGGTTTTTTTTATTCGTCCTATTAGCATTAACTATAGGTATTTACTTTTATTTAAAGATATTTAACTATATTAATATAGTGTATATTCAAACTTCATGTGTCTCATAATTTAAACTTTGACTTAATGTTTGATCTTCCTTTTAAATATAAACGCAATTTTATAAATTTAAAGAGGTTTTTTTTTTAATTTTTGTCCTATTGGCATTACTTATAGGTATTTACTTTTATATAAAGACAAACACATTGTTATACTTTCAATTCCACTATATTAAACCATATTAATATAGTGTAATTTCCTACTTCATGTGTCTCTTAATTTTAACTTTGACAAAAAGTTGCCTTCTTTTTAAATATAAACGCAATGTTAGTAATTTCAAGAGGTTCTTTTTTTAATATTCGTCCTATTGGCATTAACTATAGGTTAATACGTTATTATTGGTTTTGTTTAGTATGTTGAAGTTTCAATGGTTTATTCCTAAAATCGTTTATCCTTTTACAAACTTTTCGGATAAGTAGTACTGATGAAGCGTTGAAAACTTTTTATTATACTCTGTCTATAAATATACGATTTATTTAATAAATTTCGTTGTATTGAAATTGTTAAATGACTAGTCGTTATCGGTCTACACCGAGTTACAAAGCAGTAACTACTCGTATAAACTACTAACACTTATCGATAAATCATTATATTATTAAATGACATTTAACTATACTATAATTGGAATTTGTAATAGTATGGATTAAACTTTATTTTATAATGGTTTATTGTATTTGCACATTATTTATAAGTAAAACACGTCGACATTATGTAATCAATTGAATTCACACATGTTTATTTGCAAATAAATGTTTTGATTTGATTAATCATTTTGATAAGACCAAATCACTGTGTTACATTTCTCATTTCCATCAAAAATCGATTTTCTAACACATCATTTATTCATTTTATAGCTGAAAATAGACCATTCGCGTAAACTTCATTAAACTGTGCTTTGAGAGAGAGAGAGACAAAATACTGCTTAAATTTTCTCGTTAAGAATTTAATAAACAAGTCCCATAAAATATTAAGGGTATCCCATGTAAATACAGCGTAAGAAATAATTAAAGACAACAGATAAGGTTTACCAATGGCTTCCATATTGTTGATTCCTAATTCCCGTGTACTGCATTATATTAAGGTAAACATTCCTTAATTCCCTGAGGGAATACAATTGATTACTCCCTAAGGCACCTTCATCCCTTGTAAGGAATAATTTGACCACAGAAATTGATAAAGCATTTTCTGAACTATAATATTTGTGTTAAATATTATCCTTAATAATTCGTAGGCATAATTCAGTCATAGTTCTGATAGAAGCTGATATATTTATAAGATTCATATTGAATTGCACTGATCCCATAAATATCATTTTAAAAATAAACATTCGCAATACTGTGACTTTTCATATGCAAATCATTGAACGGTGCATTCAATTTTGTAAGGACGATATGCAAACTGATTACTAACGTGTGCAACAAATAGTATAATACAATCTACCAAAATATTATTTTTCAATATATATGAAAAGGTCTACTCACTCAGTTTCGTTGTTCTCGAAGATAATGTGTCCTTCTGTGGCCTCGTACTGCGCACCACTCTTCGCCGTGCCATCTTCCGTGTTATATGGAACCCGCACTTTGCCTCTGGCCCCCGCCGTCCGCATCACTTTCAACTCATACGTCCCCACGGACTCCGTCAACTCATAGTCTCTCTGCGGGAACGAGAACACACCGGAATGATCATCGTCCAATATAACCACTGTAGCCATCGAGGGAGAGGCTAAACAAGCGCCCTTTGGAGTACTCAGGCGCACGAAGAAATGCTCATCTTCTTCAAAGACTTCGTCGTCTATCACTTGCACAGAGAACTTCTTTTCGGTCTCACCGTGCCCAAATGTAAGGGAACCTTGTGCTGCTACGTAGTCAGACCCAGCTTCAGCCGTACCATCCTCTGTTGTATATTGAACAGTGACTTCCCCACTCAAATCTCCGCCACGCACAACTCTCACTTCGAAAGATCCACAGTTTTCCATCACTGTGTAGTGGTCTGGATCGAATCGAACGTGGGGCCCTCTCGGTTCTACCGCCACAGAATTAGATTCTCGCCTTTGCAACTCAGCTTTTACTTCGCTCAAGTCACTTTGAGCTCTCTCAGATATTTTACGAGATAGGTCCCCACCGCCGGTCATTTTTCTAGTAGCTGCTACTCTGTAAAATGCACGTGATTTTGGACCTCTTGACATTAATGTTTCTAATGCCATTCGCTCGACAGTTTCCAAATCTTCCTCTGGATGCTGTTTCCTCAAATCACGCAACACTGAAATATATTCTTTGCGTGATTTTTCCAACTCTCGGCCTTCTTCATCATCACCAAATTCACAAGGTTTTAAGGCCAACTCTACCGAGCCATCGCCTTCCACTTCGACGATTACTCCACGCTCATTTACACGGTATCCTTTCTTCAGATACTTATAGACCAAAAGTCTACGGTCTGCTATATAAGCTGTAATAACTGTGGCTGGGAAAAATAGAAAAGTGACGGCACCCTCCCATACTTCCACTTCACTTGGCGATATAACTGCCAAAATAAGGTATAACCAAACGTACGCAAATACGGACCAAGTCGCCGTGACGAGGAACACTCGTAGATGTTTAATTTTACGCACTTCTCCATCAGGAATGACAGAAACGCAAATCGCAATGATAACAAATAAATTATAAGCAGCGGAACCCACAATAGTACCGGGCCCCAAGTCGCCAGCTTCGAAATTCTTTCCGGCTATTTCGATGACCGACAATAAAATCTCCGGAGCGCTCGAGCCAAGTGCCATCAGCGTCAAGTTGGCAACGGTTTCGTTCCACACCCGAACGACGACAATCTGATCGCTCCCGTTACGTCGCACGCGCACCTCTTTCTCCCTGGACGTGATGACTTCGATAGCGGCCATGAATCTGTCGGAGACGATGGATACGCCGATGAAGAGATACATGAGGCACAGGAAATACACGGTGCCGCGGATGGCGATGTCGAGGGTCGGGACATCTTCGAGGGGTTTCCAGGTGGGGAGCACGAGCCCATCGCTGCACTGGAGGACATGGTGGGCGGTGGTGTTGCGCGGGGCAAGACGCGCGGAGGGCACCTCGGCGCGCGCCACCACGCAGCAAGCCGCGAGCGCGGCGAGCGCGGCCCGCATGCCCTTTACCTTGCGCGATCCATGACACGACCGGCGCTGCCAGAGGCCGGCGCCCGACTGAGCGTCGCGCCAAATCGCTCCCTCTCGGTTAAGGCTTCAACCGCCACTGCGAGCTCGTCCTCACGTATCGCTGATGAAGTTTTATTACCGTCGTGGGCCGTAAAGATGGGCGGCCGAGGAAAAAACTTATTAGCGTCGTACGCATCTCGCGAACTTATTAAAAGTTTCGAGTTGGGCAAATGATACGGCCGTTTTATTGTCGTTATATGTAGGTGGCGTGAAGTTTGTGTGAAATGACGTCGTGTATTTCGTAGAGAGTTTAGAAGCTAGTTTTAGTTTACAAATTACGCACGCGAGCCAACGTCACGCTAAATGAAAGGTCATTACATGGACTGGTGAGAGATCTTGAATGATTTAACATAAACATGAAACATTATTTATTACAATGTTTAACCTATTCAGTATTTAAATTTTTTACTTATTCACGCAATTATTTCAGTTAAATGCTATTATATTCTAAATTAAATTACCGTTTTTTTGTTTTGATTAATCTTAATTATTTTTCTTTTCAGAAGTCTTTAAAAGAAATACTACACTGTTTACCTTACAGTCTAATGTAAATCAACATTAATATAATGAAGAGGAAAACTTTATGTTTGTTTGTTGGGTTGTAAAGAATAGGCTCAAAACCTACTGAACAGATTTTTAATTTTATTTGACCGGGCAAAGCCGGCAAAGCCGGGCGGATCAGCTTGTTATAATTAATCCTAGACAGTAATATCCATGACAAAACAAATAGTTTTCAAGTTAAGAATAAATTTCCAGTGTGAAAAATAATTAAGTCATACTTACGTTTATAGCTACATGATAAAATGGATTCAACATCATATTATGCACTATTTAGTAGACTAATCTTAATAATTTTTACATACCCCATATTTACGCCAAAAATTATATTAAATTAAACTTTGATAAACACCAATAAACATGTATTTTATATTACTGGATTGCAGAGATCATAAATCAACAATTAATTAGCCATAGATATAGAACAACTTAAAATATTAAGAAAATAATTATATTTTATTTTATTTTATTTAATAAGGTTCACCAAACAGATGTTACATTGTTCATCATCATCCTGCCCTTATCCCATTATTTGGGGTCGGCGCAATGGGTTTTTTCCTTCCACTCTTCTCTGTTCTTAGTGATTTCCGCATTCACACCTCTTTCATTCATATCTTCTTTTATACAGTCCATCCATCTTTTCTTTGGCCTACCTCTCCCTGTTCCAGATGTTACATTGTTACTTACTCTAAATACTTAATATAATAAAAGCTATAATGCACAAAGCTATAACACAGCATGCTTACTAACAAAAAACAATATATAATTGTAGTATAATCTTGTGTTTGTTTTAACGCGAGTACTTTCCATTTTAAATAAAATACTTTTTAAAGGATTTCATTAAATATAAAATTGCATTTATAAATAAATCGTGATGGTATAGGCCCAGTTTCCCAATAACCTTGAAAATAAATCTTGCTCAAGTTAATCTGTCATTACCAATCAGCAACTTTGGTCCACAGGGAATCGAATCCGGGACTTCCTGATGTAATTCCGAAGTATTAACTACTTGTTAACCACGGTTTCGCTCGAGCTCGTTAACAAACTTTTACAATAAAACTTAGTCAATTGGTGAAATGAAATGTAATGATTAAGGATAAAAGGATACAAAAATAAATTCGCGAATATAGTAAAATGAGGTATATTTACTGACTTCTATGTACTTATACATATTATTATTATTTGGTATCTTTATTATACTTATGTATTATTATCTATTATTTAAGAAGACTTCATTTCCTCCGAGGGTAATGGCAGAATATCAGTGTCATAGTCAAGTTACTATGATATATGCTGAGTCATCAAGAAATGCAGTAGGTACACTGCACAATATATTATATTCTTTCTTTTATTTTATTTAAGTGTTTTATCTATTGGAATCGAAGCCGGGACTCCTGATGTAATTCCGAAGTATTAACTACTTGCGAATCGCGGTTTCGCTCGAGCTCGTTAACAAACTTCTCACAATAAAACTTAGTCAATTGGTGTTAAGGATTCTGAAGGCATTTTGTAATATTATATTGATTTAAGTGAGCCATCATATAATTTGTTATATTTAAAACGGTTTACTCACTGCTTTTTAAACCTAATTAAGTCCTTTGAGTTTTATTTATATAGATATTAAATGAAAAATAATAAATAACACACACTTCTATGCATTTCACACACAAACAAGTATTTGTTACACGCAAACATACTGCGTAGTCAAATTGTTTCCTTAATTTATATTTTGTCTTTGACAATAGAACCTTAATTATATTTGAACATCATATTTTAATCTACATAATTATTATAAAGAGAAAAACTTTGTTTATTTTGATTGTTTGTTTGTAATGAATAGGCTCGAAAACTACTGCACCGATTTTGAAATTCTTCCACCATACGAAACCTACATGATCCACGAGTAACATATGCTATGTTTTATAGGCTATATATATAACATTATTCTACGGGAGCTAGTAATTTCGAATCAGCTAGTAATTTATATCACACTAGGTGCGCCCCGCGATTTCCCCACGTATATCACCGTTTTCGTGAGATTTTCGGGATAAAATGTATCCAATGTCGTTCTATATTATTACAAAAATTTACTTAAATAGGTTCAGTGGTTTAGACGTGAAGAAGAAACAGACAGAGTAACTTAACTTATAAAATCAAGTAAATATTACTTATTATAGCTAACTCAAACAAAATTTCATTGTTTGCTTACAAAATTTAACGATCTATTTAAAACTGCCAACTTTTAATTAGGATGCCCTAAAACAAATATTTAAACGTATATAAAGAATTGCCCTTTCTAAGATTCAGAGCATATGTAAGTCACGTGCTATCCTTATCTAACTTGATAAGAAAAACAGAGATAGAACCACTTATATAGGTTTCTCCTTCTTACTTCATCTTCATTCTAATCGCTAGTGACCTAGTTCATTAGCAGATTATAGTTTCAGTAAAAATAGTAATTCGATCATTGTATAATTCCTAAAAACTCGCCTTACAAATTATGTAAGTAATTTTAAATTTTAGTCTGTTTCAAAATTGAGTTTAAGTTAATGTTTTTTTGTATAATTTTGAGAGGTAGCTGTTCATACATATAACCTAGTTATAGAAAAATAAATTCGCGAATATAATAATTAAATGAGGTATTATTGGATTTTCTATAGAATAAAATATTGGGGCCTTAATAAATTTTAATGTCAAATAATTACTTGACGAGATATACGCTACTCATGACGTTATAAATTTTTGCCAAAAAAGACTTTTTTTACCAATTTACTTTTTTTTACCAAGATTTTGCACCGATTTGAGTACTGTCACCAAAATATCATTGACTGTCACAAATTGAAATACCGAAAAGTAATCCATAGATTAAGAGAGTTTTCATGTAACGTGGTAGCAAATTTAAAGTTATTTCATTTCATAAAAAATATACGAAATTATATAACCAAATTAAAAGTAGCTTATATGTTACTCTGAACCCTTACCTATGTGTATACCAAGTTTCATCGTAATCCGTTCCGTAGTTTTTGCGTGAATGAGTTACAAAGATACATAGATACATACATACATGCTCACAAACTTTTGCAATTTATAATACTAGTACTAGTAGAAAATTTTAAACTACATTTTAAGCCACCCTTTACCCTTGCAAGCTGTCTTAAATCCTTCAATTTTAATAGAATCAGTAATATTATAAGTTATTTGTTAGAAACCTACCCGAGACGTCCCCACTAATGGACGGGCAAACATCTCAAAATTAAGTGCTTCGCGACAGGAATGAATTTCAGACCGTTTGTCCTAGACCTAAGAGGAAATACACTATATTAATATACCATACTAGCTGTTCCACTCGGTTTCCCTCACGTAGCGTAATGTTAAATAGCCTAATGGCTTCTGACCGCGGCTTCGCTCGTGTAAAATTCTTATATTGTCACCTAATTTAGCTAAAAACCTTTATACGTAATTTGAAGTAAATCCGTCCGGAATTTGAATGTTTGTCTGTCAATCACTACTCAAACACTGATAGGCTATTAAGTAGATTAGTTCATACCTTTTATTGATCTTTTTAATCCCGCATATAAGCAAAATCGCGGGCAGAAGTTTGTTTTTTAAATGCAAAAGTTTGTAAGGATGTAGGTACCTACGTTTGTTCACGTACAACTGCTGAAGAGATTTGAATTTTTTTTATATGTAACAACAGGCAAGCGGTTCACTTGATGTTAAGTGACTGACCGCAGCCCATGAATATCTACCACAGCTAAGTGTCACAGATGCTTTGCCGGCTTGAAAGAAGGGGAGCGATAGAGAGGATTAATGATGGGAAATTGGGAAACGAGTGCAACAGGATGAGAGAGGAATGGGATAGAAATGCAGGCCTCAGGCCTCAATGGAGGATGGTAATTAAACCGGTACGAGCTTGGCCCAATCGTGCAATACTCGACTCCCACTCTTTTATTGCTGAAGATGTTACACAGCATAATTACCCTCTGTCGCCTCTTACGACACCAACGAGGAGAAATGTGATGGTACATGTATTCTAACCCATCGCCACACGGGTAAATCAAAAATTCTATCTTTGAAAAAAAATCTACGAGTTGCCATGGAAAATTTCGCATAAATTCGACATTAATTGCTGGCACCAACAACATTTTTATCAACATTCGGAGATGAAAAAAAAATAATCAAACTTATTACAAATCTGTAGTATTCTATATTTAAAACGTCAAAAAATATTTCATTCCCAAATCCAGCCTTTGACATAAATCTACAGTTTTCCACAGACTCAATGCTCGTTAGTTAATTTTACCTGGGCTTAAATTTAAATTCAAATCCATTGGGACCTTGTAATTGGACCGTAAATTATTCTTTGAATTTATTTGGAAGAAAGAGGTAAATTTATTGCTTCTATTAAGCATTTCAATTTGGATGTAATTTTTGCAATGTTTTAATTCATCAAAACTCTAAAACACGATTATTTTTTTTAAGATGCAACAACCCTCGTTATATAACCTATGTTACTCGTGGATGTAGCTTTCGAATGGTAAAAGAATTTTTAATATCAGTCCAGTAGTTTTTGAGCTTATCAAAATCTTGTTAAATTGAAAATAGATAAAGGCTCCAACTTTGTATAGATTTCAACAAAAATAAAAAAAAGTTAGTTTCTACTTTTTAGAGTAAGTTCTATTTATAAGCAAAAAGTTATTATTTTTCCCTTTTTCCCACAATACAGTCTCAGAGTTATAGTTTAATGGGCATAATATACATCATTAAACCTTAACCGCAGAGCTTATTCCGTTGATTTTCGAGGAGTTGCCTTGCCATGGAATTTCTTCCATATGGATGATCAGACCTAAACCAAATTTCTATGGGATTACAGGGACACTATTCTTTCGAATGCAAAAAGAATTTTCTAAATCGGCCTATAAACGCCGGAGATATGCGGTAACATACATTAAACGGTCTAATTGAAAACCTTCTCCTTTTTTTAACGTCGGTTAATTACTTGTAAAAACACTATGCTAGTATTGCTTGTGTTGTCCAATGCACTTAGCAGGCCCTGGAGAGTAACCGCTTTGGCCACACTCGGCCAATTTGTTATCTACTCGTTTAGATAAGCGCACTGCGATAACTTAATTACTTCATGTTTTATTTGCTTCTATTTGCCCTTTCAAAATACACTTTTTTTTACTTTAGGATACCAAAGGATGTATCCCTTTCAATTACAATCTATACAAGACTAATATCTAGAATGTAATTGTGTAAATTTTAGGGGTCTGATTGAAAAACAGCACTGGGAGCGTTCTCAGCATTTATGCTGAATTAGGTCCCTTTTAGCATGTTACTGTTCCTTTTTTATTATGTGTTATCATAAATGTATTGTGTCATATCTTTATGTCAAATAAATGATTTTTCTTTCTTTCTTTCTAATAAGTAATTTTCATTTAACGTAAACTAACTACTATAAATAAAATTAAGAATGTGTCCATAAACACTTTTCTTTTGCCTCTATTAAGGCGAAGATACTTTGTTGTTGTGTTCTTTGTCAGAACGCTGATGAAAATATGAATCCCGCCAAATACTTTATACTTTGTATTAATACTTGATGAAATTGCATATTACTTTTATCTAAAGACACCCATTTTTATATTTTCAATTCCACTTTATTAACACTTTTTACTTATTCATTTAAACACGATTTCGTACATCATCGTCAGGTCGAAAACATAACCAAGTCTCGATGGAACTGCGTTTTTTTCTTTAAAAAGTGATGAAATTTCTAGACAAAGTTGTGCCAAGACTGAAATTATTGCAATTTCTTTATTTTATATTTTGACGACCCGATGGCGCAGTGGATATGGCAATGGTCTATTGCGCCGGAGGATGTGGGTTCGACCCCCACTAGTAGAAAATTACAATGTTAATCACATAATAATTAAATTGGTGGGTGTTAATTTATATCAGTTACCTAGTTTCCATAGTGCAAGCTTTGCTTAGTTTGGGACTAGATGGCGTTGTGTTAAATGTCCAGGATTATTTATTTGTTTATTTAATGTTATGTAACTTGACCTGTACCTATTTTTAGCCCGTTCCACCTAACGTGTAAAAATTAGTCATTTATTAACGGCCAGTCATTTATTCATTTATTCTTACATTTGCAAAAACATGAGAGGCGTACAATAGTATGATCTTAGGCTAGAGAGGGTCATATTGAATATGAATTAACTAAAGTGTAATAAAGCATAGTATTGAGTAAGTTTAAATTAATAACTTAAAAAGAATAAATATTTATTTACAGACGATAATAGTACATACTATGAAAAATTTTTTTTAATCTATAAATCTTTATCTAATTGCATACCTAAATTTTCATACTTTTTTTAAATAATGACATTACATTTAAAATCCATATAAGATATTTTTAGGGCTAGACCGTGCTACCTCTTACTTACGTAGGTTCATAATTTCTTACCTGTCAATTTCCAACCTCTTTTCTATCATCAATCTTTCAGTTTCCTCTTCAAAGTCAAATACCTACTACACAATGTTACGTTAATCATCAATCAATCAGTGTCATACATACCTTTATCATAAACCACCGTATAATGTCAAATGTGATTTTTCACGTACCTGAATTTTTTTCATGGTTTACCTTAAATTCTATATCGGGTAATTGTTTATTTCAGGTAACAGACAACAAATTGTACGCCCCATATAATCTACACTTATATTATAAAGAGGAAAACTTTGTTTGTTTCTTTGGTTGTGTTGTGTCATATATATAGCCCATAAAATAAAGCCTATATTACTCGTAGATAATGTAACTTTCGAATGGTGAAAGAGTTTTTAAATCGGTCCAGTATTTTTTGAGCAGATCAGTGTAGATTATGCTACGGGAGTGAAGCCGCGCGGATCAGCAAGTATAGAACAAAATATGTCACACTAGCTACCGTCAGGCTTTGTGTGAAATACGAATAGAAGAATCACATAATCCAGCTAGGACTTATCTGAACAAAAAAGTTCAATAGTTACGACGTGATAGACATGCAAACATCCAAACTTTTAAATTTATATAATAGCAGAATAACCACTTCACATAACCTATTCCTTATTATATACAAATTTATATTCAACGCTTCTCTCAAAAAGGTAACAATTTATAATATAACCTACCCCGTCCCAAACAGTAATAATTCAAGCTTACGTGTCTCCATACGCGTAATTGTACATTATTACATAAAACATACCCCATTACGGCGAAGGGCGCAATAAACATCATTTTATGTGAATATTTAGCAATAAAGGTTCAACTGTACCTGTTTGTAATTGACAATTATACAGAAAAATATAGAATTCAACTGTTTTTCACACTATTTCCACATTTATTAATAATATTTATTTAATTTACTGTTTATTTACAGTTTATTAATAAACCACTTATTTACTAGGCGTGAAACAGTATTGTACTGTGTTTCGTACGGTAAGCAGAGGCCTGTATTCCCATCCCATTCCTCTCCCATCCTGTTTTACTCCTCTCCCAAGGCATCCACACTTTGATATTGTAGATGTTCATGGGCTGTGGTCAGTCACTTTACATCAGGTGAACCGCATGCTCTTTCCAGCTTTAACATAAAAAATTAAAGATTTTCGGAAAATTTGCGAGTCTCCTAGGTCAATAGGATTTAAATTAAAGAAACTGCTCTTCAGCTAGATCTTATTCGGAATTAACTTTTTGTCAAGTTTCACTGAATCTAGTGCCGTGGAATTCAATAGATAGTGGTGTTTGAGATCGTGTTGTGATTTCTGTCAAAATCAAAATGACCGCTGATATATGCGCATGTCTATAGTTTTTTTTTTATAATTTTCTATAGAAATAGGTTTGACCAAAATCTGACAGTAGGCGCGCCTCTTCAAAATACAGAAAATTTTAGCCCATGGAACGCAGCCGCGGGCGGAGAGTTAGTTATTTTTTGAAGGTTTTTAAGAATTCATTAAGCGTTTTTATCGTCTTAACCTATAGACATGCCTTTTATTCTCTTAACGTATACGTTAAAGTAATTACGTGATTGACGAACATACAAACAGATAAACAGACAAACAGACAAACAGATAAACAGACAAACAGACAAACAGAAAAAAAAAATTCTAACCATGGTTTTGGTATCTGTGGAACATATATATTACATACCAATCACTCTTTTTGAAAAATATTCAATGTACAGAAATGGTTCGGTTACTCTTTTATTAATAAACCACTTATTTACTAGGCGTGAAACAGTATTGTACTGTGTTTCGTACGGTAAGCAGAGGCCTGTATTCCCATCCCATTCCTCTCCCATCCTGTTTTACTCCTCTCCCAAGGCATCCACACTTTGATATTGTAGATGTTCATGGGCTGTGGTCAGTCACTTTACATCAGGTGAACCGCATGCTCTTTCCAGCTTTAACATAAAAAATTAAAGATTTTCGGAAAATTTGCGAGTCTCCTAGGTCAATAGGATTTAAATTAAAGAAACTGCTCTTCAGCTAGATCTTATTCGGAATTAACTTTTTGTCAAGTTTCACTGAATCTAGTGCCGTGGAATTCAATAGATAGTGGTGTTTGAGATCGTGTTGTGAAACAGATAATTTCAAAGTGGATAAGTTTCTTTGGAATTGTATTTTTTTACACTTAGTTTAATATTAGCTTCTTCAGATGTTTCTGTTTTAAAACCTGTAATTTTTATTTCAGTATGATCTTATTAGCTCATGAATATGTCTAACTATTATAAACTAGTCGCTCGTTCAAAGCAAGACCTCGCATTGTAATGTATAAATTAAGACCTTTCATTTGACACCATACTCGGCTATACTTACTCCCCCATCTTCGTAACACTATTGTTTCCCTCAACTTCAAACTCGACATTTTTTTGCCTAAACTATTTGCATACGAAATTTTATCAAGATAGAATAATCACTACTCCAGATATTTTCGTACAAATATACAACCATTTGACCCCCCTTACTTAGAAACCATACCCAAGTTATCGTTGGACAAAGATTTCCATACTTACATACAAACATATGAACAATCACCCGGCCAATACTAGCGTAAGCTTCTAAGATAAGTAAGATTAGTTCTTTTAGTAATATAAATGTAAAACTTTTGATGTTTGTATGAAGCCGCCGTCGTAACTAACGAACGGATTTCGATGAAATTTTGTGTACAGACTATTAACGGGATTAGATATTAGGATACCATTTTATCCTTAGACCTCGAACGTTTACTCAATCGAAACCGCAAGAGCTAGTTAGTCATGAATAGTTCAGTCAGAGTTCTCTTTATAAATGACAATCAGAACTGTTCCTATGTACATTTTAGCAAATTCCCTTGACGTACTGTGACTGTTCATAGTTCATACGCACAGAAGCCCCGCAAGCACGTGACGTCACCGCCGACCACGCAATCCGCGCATTAGCTATCTAGAACCTTCCTAATTCGATCCTTTATTAACGTCAAC
>LQNK01001113.1:25022-37539 GCA_001586405.1 Phoebis sennae | reverse complement strand
CTCTGCCATAAAAAAAAAAAAAAAAAAAATACTGAACAATTTAAAGAACTTCTTTCATTCTTCTTCCTCTTCAAATGATAGGGTTGTAGTTTAAAATAAAAACATGTTTCCAGTCCGACGTCTCTTTATTGAATACTTATAAAATACAATATTATAAAACTAAAATGCTTAGTCGTCCATAATGCTATATGCAACGTATCTGGGAATGTTATTTGCACATATACGCTTATATATAATTTAATATATTTCAAACGTTCTAGAAATAAATAAATATTCCTGGATATTTAACACAACGCCATCTAGTCCCAAACTAAGCAAAGCTTGTACTATGGAAACTAGATAACTGATAAACATACTTAAACATACTTTTAAAATACTTATAATACTTTCAAATACATATATACTATAGATAAATGTACACCCAGACAGTAGAAAATTGCAATGTTCATCACATCATAATTTTCTGCCCTTGGGGATCGAACCCACACCCTCCGGCGCAATAGACCATTGTTGAACCACTGCGCCAAACGGGACAAATATATTTAGATTTTGTCTCTATAAAATCACAGGGTGTTCTAAAAGTGTGTATCAATCCTCTTGTCTCAATATATTCAACCCATTCGCATTTCAGCTGAGATTTACATGACCTGACTTAACCTATGTAAATCCGACCTACCTAACCGTCGGCAACACTTAGCCGGATTGCATTCAAATGTTTATAGGGATGACAACTGATATCAATAAATACTTCAGCCAGCAAATTCAGGTTAGTACCCGTATTGAATACTTTCTGTTATACAGAGGTCATATAGAGGTCTTTGGGAGCCGTCCATTTATCACGTGAGGTTTTTTCCGATCTTTCTTGGTGATGCGTTTAAGATTAACACCCTCACTGATCACAGTGATATAGGAGGGGTAACCATCAGGTTACAAAATATTTATAAAAAAGTTCAGGTTCAAATTCAATTTTTTTTTATCGTTTTTCAACTATTAAATAAATTGCTACACTTCTGGTGTTTCAAGTAATCATGTGGTGCTATATAACGAGGTTAACTTCTGTACCCATACATTATGTATCCATCTTACCAATTTTTCGCGTGCGCCAATACGTGTGTCGCCACTCCATTTCTACTCATGGGTGTCGTAAGAGGCGACAAAGGGTAATTCTGCTGCATAACATCTTCATTAATAAAAGTGTGGGAGCCGAGTATTGCACGATTGGACCAAGCTCGCACTAGTGTAATTCCCACCCTCAGCAGAAGAACGGCGTGACTGCTTCAGGCCTATTGCACTATCTGTATTCCTAGGCCATTCCTCTCTTATCCTATTCTACTCCTCTCCCAATTTCCCATCACTGACCCTCTCATTAGCCCCTCCTCTTACTTCAAGCCGGTAAGGCATCTACGTTAGATTGTAGGTGTTCATGGGCTGCGGTCAGTCACTTAACACCAGGTGAACCGCATGCTCCGCTTACCGTATCATAAAAAATTATATCAAAAAAACATTCACAGACCTTCGTAAGGTTCATAAAACCTTCTTTTATGAAAATGTACTCCCATTTTCCCTAACATCTAGTTACTTATACATTCGTCTCGTTCGGAATACGAGATTTGTTTATTTCCCCGTTTATCTAACGATGTAATTGAATATTTTGAATCAGTCGTGATGATTTGATTGGACGTTGTGTAATCAAGGTATTATTAAATCTTATTCCCAATTTGTATTGCTGTATCGAAATAATGTCACAAATACGGTTCATTTGTAGTTTGATTAATTATATTATATTAATTGTAGTTTGATGTCATCAAGTGTGATTCTAGGTAACTAGTGGCTCGCTCGAAACTAGACTCGCGTACTAATAACTACCTCCTTACCCCCCTACTAATTTCCAAATTTGTCAATATCGGATAAATATACTCCAGCTATTGTCGGACAAATTTAAATACATTCAAAGATACAAACCTTGCTTGGTTCGATCAATAAAGGCATACTAAACCTCTAAAAATAAGGCTTCAGTTACCTTCCGTCCCGTCGCACGGTAGTCGTAGTGCATTCTAGGGCAAAAAACTTATGTATATTGTGTAAATATGATGTCACAAGTCTATTTAGATTGTGAGATTACAAAGGCCCCACTAAGGTAGAGCTGCGCTTCGGTTCATGACTGTTATTTTTGATAAATGAATATATTAATAGATACCACCTAACTAATAACAATAACGCAATTAAATTAAAAAGAGTATGTTTATTTGTTTGCTATATCAAAAATATTTAGAAGTCAATGTCTTCATTATCAAAAATATTTAGAAGTCTTCATAATGTATTTTTAATTTTTATACACAAAAAACATTCAATAATATCTTATCAAAAACAGTCATAAGACCAAAATACAGTTTTGTTTAAAATATTATCATACTATAGAGTATAATTCAAATAATAATCTTATTATCAAGTATTGAAATAGTAATATCTTAATATATATAAGTTACGTGTCACAGTGTTTGTCCGCGATGGACTTTTAAACTACTTAGCTGATTTTAACCAAATTTTACACACCGTGTGCAGGTTGATCCTACTTGAAAGATAGGATAGAAGTCCACACGTGCAAATCCGCGGACGGAAAGCTAGTATCATTATGTAATAGTAATTATTTTTACAATAATGTTAGAATATATTGTACCTCAGCCCTGCACAAAATGGCGTGCCAAGCAATTCGGAGATTGCAACTCAACTTATCTACGAGACTACAGTTCAATCGATCCACTAGATTATGTACCATTAAACCTTGTATTACACCTGTCTCAGTAAATAATTGGACTGCCACTCCTTACAACTTTTGCGAAAATTGCAGTTGGAAGTAATTTCTATTTACACTAATATTTTATAGAGGAAAACTTTGTTTGTTTGGTTGTAGTGAATAGGCTTAAAAACGACTGGATCGATTTAAATAATTGTTTCATTATTCGATAGCTACATTATCCACGAGTAACATAGGCTATATTTTAAAGACTTCGTATATGTATAACATTATGCTAAGGCCAAGGGAGCGTAGCTGCGCGGATCTGCTAGTTTATCCAATCCTTACTTCCTTACTATACTTATTAATTAAATGCAATAGTTACTCTGTCTATCTGTCTGTTTGGTTGTCATTCACGCCTGAAATACTACACCGACTAGGATACAATTTTGTGCAGAATTGAAACTTGATAAATGAAAATTTCAAGGGAACGGGAGATATACGTTAAGTTAGCGTTAGCAAGAGCATTTGTTTCTATCAAATAAATTTTCTAGTTGTTCGCTCTTGACCCAACTTATCTTTTACGAAACTGCCGTTCAATAATTTCTGCAGATTATATCGGATTAAACCTTATATTCAACTTGTCTATGAGTTTTTACAGTGTCTTTGCCTGCTGCCGCGTCCTGATAATACAAATAATTGAATTAAAATAATCGTACATTAAGTATTACCTTTCTAACGAACTATATTTAAGGATTTATAAACTGCTAGTTGTGCCCGCGGTTTTACCCGCGTAAATAATCAATAAAAAAATCAAGCTATTAGTATATATTTTAATCATATAATATATATAATAGGTATATATTAGTATATATTATAGTCAACAAATGATAACATAGTCGCACTGTAAATTGTCCATTTCCTTGTAACTACAAAATCTTATGACAAAACTATAAAAGTAAAACATTACTGCGGAACCCTAAAAGTATATTGCAATAGGCCTTGTTATGGTGACATTTATGTGGCGAGGAATTCAGGTGTATCCAAGACAATAAATGTAGTAAACCACGCCACTATAAACACTGCTATGTTGCCAACGCCTCGTTGATTTGCAAGAACGAAACGCTTTTTGTAAGATGGTTCTGTAGAAGAATTTAAGGCAAAATGTAAAAGCTATTTAAATTGTGTAATTTAGTTTAAAGGAAGTGTTTTTGTGTGTAAAGAACGGATATAAGTATAAAATTTGATACGCACAGCTCATAATTATATTATAATCATACACAAAAATTCTGGTCTACAAAGATATGAAAAATCTCAGAAATATGTTGTGGACAGGCTTTCGTCTCCACATTATTTTTCTGTTATTGATGATGATACGTAACCCTTCGTGTGCGAGTCCTCCTTGCACTTGGCCGGTTTTTAGAAATTACGATGGACGACTGTATGTCAATATACATATGTATATTGACATACAGTCGTTGCACGAAACTGTCACATAGACAGCGTCCCAAATCTCCTCCGCTAAATGTCGACATTTTCCGTTTGTGTCGTGGGACATGTATTTCAAGAGTGACGAAAATTTGTTTGTGCAAAATTTAAAAGAGTATTGTATATGATAATTTTATGAAGAAAATATGAACAAAATTAGCCAATAATATCGTTATCTATATTGAAAAAATCAAATAATTTTATATAAACTTGATTTGAGAATACATATTAACATAAAAATGCTGATAATTGCGTTTTAAATCCTGTTTGACCAATACAAATTTACCGTATTAGAATTTACGAACCACATTATATTTCACTAGGGAACCCTAAATTCCCAGTTTGTAATAAAGTACCGGTACATTTGTTACAACCGCGTCCCTTAAAGGTTTTATGAGAATAACTGGAATTGTGTTGAAGTGCTTGAACTTGTTATTATTATATTATTATCATAACTACTTAAGATTTATAAATTGTCTTTATTACATGGAGTACATAGAATTGCAGTATTAAATTTTAACTTAAATATACTTGATAGATTGTATTGTGACTTCTTGGTAGAAATGCATTTTACGTATTGGACTACCCGATGATGAATCTTCGAAACCGGTTGTAATTATATATAGTTTACTAATAAGTAGTGAACATGTTATAAAAAAGTCTTTAATTCAATACCTTTACTTAAATTGTAAGTAGAATTTAAAGAGCTGTGTCAGTGATACCCAAACTAGACTTGTAGTGTGTATCTTAACCCTCACAGTACAGGATTCTTTACATAATATTTACAAGTTCATGTTCATGGGCTGCGGTCAGTCACTTAACATCAGGTGAACCGCATGCCCCACTTGCCTGCTATAACATAAAAAAAAAAAAAAAGTTCAAATTCAAATTTTAAATCTTTATTTGCTCGAATACATAGTATGAAAGGTGTTACAAAAAATTGTTCAACATGTTTCGCTGTAACGGTCAGAGCATACAAAACACAACACAAGTATACATAAAATAGATCTATTGTTCAATTCATTATAAAGAATTAAAATCATTCGGTGGTTGCACGATTTTTGACATTTGTAAAAAAGGCTTAGCTGTTGCTGCTTTTGTCAAATTCTCTACACTAACTAACTAGGTACGTACGAGTAAATAAGATTACATCAAGGACTTGAACTTGTTATTATATTATTATCATAAGCTTTTGTAAGAGAGAGTGTGTTTTCGAAGGCGGAACATGAACACATACTCTCTCTTTCAAAAGCCACGATTTTTACTTCCCAGAAGCTTTTTTATATAGTAGTATAAATAAATCTCATTAAAATGAATTGAACAATAAATAAGTAGTTATGATAATAAAAGAACAAGTTCAAGTTCTTGATGTAATCCTATTTACTTGTACGTACCTAGTTACTCTTCGTTTAAATGTGATCCTATTTACTCTTATTCCGAGGACCCAAGACACAGGCAACAGTCTAGTTTTGCCTCACTGTATTTTTCTAGTAATTGAATGTATATCTGTGTTTGTAATATCTTTACCTGACAATAAATATTTATAATTAAAAAAAAGTGCAACCACTGCACTGTATGATTGCAACACTGTAGTACGACTATGCTACGTATACCATATCACGGCATACATTTATAGGGACGTATCTTCGTGCTCATTTTGCCCAATGCATTAACAATGTTCCCATTTCATTTAAATATTTAAAATCAAATTAATCCCTATGTTTATTGGACGCGCTCTAAAGCCTATAAACATAATATTCATCGGATTAAATGTTCGATTACTGTACATGGCTGATTGGTGTTTTGTCACGTTGACATTATTTACATTTCATTATAAATGTCAAATTAACACGCAGTTGAATTAATTCATGACTAACTTTTTGACGCAGTTTTGCCTGCGTAATACCATGATAATATACCACTTTAACTATCCTCAGGAGTCACACTATACATTTTTTGTGCGGTTCACCTAATGTTAAGTGACTGATCGAAGCCCATAAACATCAACAACAGCAAAATTTTGCGAATACCTTCCATGCCTGAAGGAAGGGAAGGGGATAAGGACAGAAAATTGGGTGAGGAGTAAAACAGGATGGAAGAGAAAAGGGATGGGAATACAGGCCACTCCAGGCCCCCGCTCACCGTACGAAACACAGTGCAATACTGCTTCACGCCGATCTTCTGCGGGGGCGGGGTGGTATTGACATTTATATCTCCACCCCCGAATATGTTTAATAACGAAATATAAATAAATAAATAAATAAATATATAAATTAATAATATTAGTAGGATGGTAGGGTATGCAAGTATTTTTTTTAAACATTTGTTAAAAAATATGATTAATGAGGCGAGGTAAGTACCTAAAAATATATTTAGAATTAAATGTAAAGGATACATTTTACAAAATTACTTATCATATTAACTTAAAAGCAAGCTTGCTCGATATTGCAAAACCCTTTTGCTAAGCTTCTCAAAAGGACTTATTTATCCAATATTTTACGAGGATTAATGAGATGTCCATTTTCATGATTTGTGTATTTAAAATTCGTCTCACTTATTGAAATGATATTTTATAAGTAAAGAACTTAATTTTTAATTAAAAACGCTTTAGATTTCAAAACTTATTTATAACAATGAAACTTTAATCACTGTTTTATAGACATATAAGCATTTATTTAAAAATATGTTCAGTTCAGTCTTTCCTCATTATGTTACTCCTTAAACAAACTAAACTGTAGTTTAGTTGTTGTAGTTAAATCAATAAAAATCCTCATAACTCATCGACAAACATCGGTTAAAATCTCGAAACCCCAAGTTCGGAAGTAAACCCAACGATATAACTTCGTTGGCGATGCGCCAAGGAGCTGCTAATTTAGTGCTGAACTTCACAACTGATGTTTATATCGCTCGCCTGTAGGTATCTCGTTTATGGCGCATTGATTACATGTATGGATTTCAACTGTCTATACTCATAGCTCTTTTGATTTAATACATTTTAAAGCGACAACTGAAATTAGCGTTCCCCAATTAGGGATAACTCGTATGAATTCGCTGCTAGAAGCGCTAGTGTAGCGTTAGATCTCTGAGCAGTCACTTGCCACTGTTCATGGGCGGACTGCTTGGTTTTATTTGTTTTTAGACTACTCTTGATTACAACACACAGAGTACTATAACTAATACTTATTGAATTTAACTATTTAACTAAAAAAATACCTTTTATCAGTCGAAAAACATCGGTCATATATACCACAAATTACGAAGTAAACCCGACGATATAACTTCGCTCGCAAGCCAAGATGCTGCTAATTTAGTGCCGAAGTTTACAGCTAATGTTTACTGTTTAAAATTTCTCAAGTTATACACGAGCTAAATGTACTGCTATCTCGTGTTTTATGTTATTTACTTTCATTCATTTGCTAGTGCTACACTTTCTATATAACGTGAGTAATTTTAACCGGACCACGGTAAAGTCAAAAGAACTTCTTAACTTTAAAGACATTTTTAATAAATTGACATGAATTCCTGAACTACACAGTAATTCTGGTACACCTATCACTTATTAAATTTAACGAAAATGACGCTTCGAAAAGCACCAATTTGGACTACGATAAAAACAAACAATTTTCTATACTCTTTAATTTTTAGAACCTTATTGTATACTGACTGATTAAATCTAAAAAAGACCCCATCGAAAAGCACTGGTTTTAAATCTTACAAGTTGCAAAGTAAACCAAACGTAAGTTCGTTGGCGCAGCGCCAAGATGCTGCCAATTTAGTGCTGAACTTTACTACTAATGTTTATTTCGCTCGTGTACTGCTGTCTTGTGTTTTGGGTGTTATCTACTTTTATTCACATGCTAAGTAACTTATTCTATATTACTTACTAGCTGATCCGCGCGGCTTCGCTCTCTCTAGCCCGTAAAATATAGCCTCGTGAATAATAATGTAGCTTTTGAATGGTGAAAGAATTTTTGAAATCGGTCCAATAGATTTCAAGCTCATTCATTACAATAAAACAAAGTTTTCCTCTTTTAATATTAGTGTAGATGTAATTTCTGCCGGACTACGATAAAAGCAAAAGAATTTTCTATAATACTCCTTAATTTTCAGAACCTTTTTATATACTACCTGACACACCACAGAGGAAGTCTCGCATCCACCTATTCCTTATTAAATTAAACAAAAAAATACCCATCGAAAAGCACTGGTTTTAAATCTTACAAGTTGCAAAGTAAACCAAACGTTGTAAGTTCGTTGGCGCATTTCCAAGATGCTGCCAATTTAGTGCTGAACTTTACAACTAATGTTTATTTCGCTCGTGTACTGCTATCTCGTGTTTTGGGTGCTAATTACGTTTATTGACTTCTGAGATTTACTTGTACATTATTTTACAAATAACTGAAATGTTTGGCTTATGATTTATTATTATTTAATACAATGTTATGCGTTGGTCATCAATACTCTATAGAAGAGCGTCTACGCCCTCCATATGCACTTTTGTAACAAATTCTTAATATTACAGTGAGTTGATAAAGTGTTTCTAACTAGCTGTGCCCTGAGTATATGTCCCGTTCCCTTGGGATTTTTGGGATAAAATTGTTGAATGTCCTTTCTCGGGTTTCAATCTTTGAACATCGAAATCGTTTCAGTGATGTAGATGTGAAGAAGAGACAAACAGACAGGAAAGTGTTACTTTTGCATATATTTGTATACTAGCCGCGTCTCGTGGTATCATCTGCGTAACTTCTGATCCCGTGGCAGCCCCGGGATTAAAAACCTATATTTTATTCTGAACTCTTACTTATATGTATACCAAGTTTCTTCATAATCGGCTCAGAATTTATTCCAAAAAAAAAATAAATAACACACAACTTTCGCATTTATAAAATAAGTAGGTTTATTAAGGACGTAAGGATTTCTCACAGGCACAAAAACAAAGTTTAACCTAAATATAAATGACTGCCGCACTTCAGGGCCAACTAAAATTTGTTGAACCTAAAGTTTGGTCCTTTGTGGCTGGACCTACATTTTACTGTTGGATACTGTCAGCACCTAAATCTTTTCTGCGCAATATTTATTTTTACTGAAATTTATTAGACCTTGTTTTATGTCTAAAGCCCTCTCTACACATCAGCAGATGCATAAGCGGACGTCATCAGCTGTCAAAGGATGCATCACGGGTTACAAACCGAATATTATAGCAACGCGGGCGGTATGGCATGCATTGCAGAAATGCATGCCCGCATGCTGGCCCAATCGACTAAAGTAAATGCGCCATTAATATATCCATGCTATTGCTACACTCCAAGCTGATTACAATATCTAGTATTTTCTTGTGTTTGTTTTAACGCGAATAATTTCCATATTAAATAAAATACTTTTTAAAGGATTTTACACGCGGTTTATTATACATTATTTATTATTAATAACCCGACGTTTCGAGCATTTTACAGCGAGTGTGGTCACGGGTGACTGATTTCTATGATATCTGCTGAGATTGCACGTCATACCAAACTCTCCCCAATTCCATATCAAACACACGAAATCACAAAGTGGGTCGATGCATCTCGCATGTGTTATCACGTTTCGTGCCTCAGAGGGCACATAAAGCTGTCAGGCCCGTTTAGATTGACGTCCCAACTATAAAACGGGAATAGAGAGTACTGCGCGCTCTATTCCCTTACGCACGAACAAAAATTTTATATTTTCAGTCGAGGGATTTTTGACGAGACTTTTCCGGTCCCGTTGGATTTCCTTTTTTGTGTTTTTCCTTAAACAGCCGCCATTTAATCATTTCTATTTTTTTATAAAAAAAATAAAGTAGTTTTATCACTCTTTTATTTTTTTGTTCAGCTTGGCTAATAAATCTACACAAAATTATAAACAGGAAAACTAAACTTTGTTTGGTTGTAATGAATAGCCTCAAAAACTACTGAACCAATTTCTAAATTCTTTCACCATTCGAAAGCTAAATTATCCACATAACACAGGCAATGTTATATAGGCTATATAACATTATGTTACGGTTAGCAGTATATTTTAATATAGTTCCACAATGAGCACAGAAAAGTTTTACACTATTAAACCTTCCTCCAGGCGGTCTGGGTGTAAAAGTGAGGAATTTCTGAAGCCTCTAACAAGCTTCCGACTGAGCCGCTGATCGGAACTTCTTTATGGGTCAAGGTAACTGCGTTTTATTCCGAATCTACTTTTGAATAGATGGATTTATCTATTCAAGTTAGGAATCACGTAATCCTCAGTAATTTTGTAATACCTAAGTAATTATTGCGGGCGTAATTTTTAAGTTAAGAAAGGCCGTAGTACATATAGAACCACTATACATAATTTTATAAAGATTGATTAAAAGATACTCGAATTAATAAAATGTTGATGAGCTAATTGGCGCAGTGGATGTGGCAATGGTCTATTACGCCGAAAGTTGTGGGTTCGATCCTCACGAGTAGGAAATTGTGATGTGCACAGACTACTTTTAATCCCGGAATTCTTATAGGATAGGAAGTCACGTAAGTAAAAATGCGAAGCATGGCCAGATACAACACAAAAGGAGGATTATGAATGAATGAATGAATTAATAAACACTTTACGAACTTGCGAACTAGATGGCGCTACGGCCTAAGTAACATCGGCTCCGTATAAAATTTTAATTTAAAAATATATTAAGTCAATTTCTTTAAATAAAAAGTGGTGAAAAATGTGAAGTGACTAATGAATTTTTAGTGGTAATGTTATCTCGCAAAATTATAAGAAACTTATTAAATAAAATAAATGTAAATACAGTGAGTGAATAAGTGACAAAATCAACCTAAATAAGGGTTAAAAACTTGTTTACCAACAAAAGTCAGTTAATACTACATAACTAAGTTTTAAGTGAACCGTAAAATCTTATTAAAAGTGACTATATTGATTAATAACTATTTCCTTTGTTCGTGTAATGACTCATCGTAACGTATTTTAAGCTGATAATACGCACCAACTATACATAAATTACAAGAGTTGCAGTAACGCAGCAATTGGCGCATACGCTACGTATGAGGACAGAATACGCATAGGCCCCAAGATCAAATCCTCGCAGCATCTGTGCCCTTTCTACATTTTTTATTTTTTTATTTTCTTTTTTATATTATTATTTATTTTTCTTAAAAATCAAAATAATTTAAAATGGACGACGATTACGTAACAATAAGGAGAAAAAAATTTAATGAATCTATAAATTCATCATTAACATCTACACAGTCTGATTATCTATGTAAAAGTTTACCGGATATTTCATCAGCAAATTTATATGAGCAGTCAGAGTTATTGCAACAAATTAAGGAGCTAAAAATACAATTGCAATCGGCTCATGATGAAATAGACAATTTAATACTTGAAAATTCCTCCATGAAAAAAAGATTCTGCGAACAAGAGAACATCATCCAAAATTTAAAAAAGATTTGTACACCTCTTACATCGAACGACGCGTTGAATAATATTTCATCAATTAAAAAAAAAACATCTAAAACACGAGTGAGCCTTCTAAGAAAACAAAAATTGAATGCTAGTTGGAACGACCTCGATCTAATTAATGACTCCAAAGAGAGCCCGAAATATGTCTCTGATGAAAAAATATCCTATATTAAGCCTAAAGATGGCACTGCGCAGTCAATGTGCTGCAATAATAAGAGTATAAAGGAAAGTAAATCGTGTAAAGCAGACATGAAATTTAATGAAAACAACGATATTCCTGAAATACAAATCATAGGAGGTCAGCAGTTGGCGGGCGCAACCAAGGCGCTTATTCGATCCAGACTTAATTCGTGCTATGGAAAATATTACATTAACTCTATTATCAAGCCATATGCTAACAGTTTTAACTTATTAAACAGTGTAAATAGTTTTAAGGACTCCGAATGTAATTATCTTATAGTTTCTGTAGGAGAAAATGACAAAAATCCGTATGAAGTGTTCAACGAATTATCAACTATGTTAAAGATCGTAAGAAAAAGCAAAGTCATTGTATTAAATGTATGTTATAATAGATTTTTAAACGAACGCATGTTAAATAATTTGTTAAAGATTGCTTGTAATAATTGTAAAAATTGCACTTATTTAGACTTAGGCTATTCTTATGACACGAAAAACCAATACCTGTTTGAATTATGTAAAAAATTGAATTTTATTTTTGACAATGATTTTTATACAAAACAATTCTTGACATTCAATAATAAAACACATAAAATTCCTAAACTAAGGTATTCTACTAATATTAAGGACTTTCCGAAAAAAGGTACTATA
>LQNK01001113.1:2860-22014 GCA_001586405.1 Phoebis sennae | reverse complement strand
ACGAGATTTATCAAAATAATGTACTAAGTATTGTACACAATGAAAAGGTCTACAGAAAACTCCGCGATAGTATATCAGCATTGCACCCGTGCGAAGCCGGGGCGGGTCGCTAGTATTATACATGCTAAAATGTGTTCGTTTGTTTGTTTGATAAATACACTTTATCTACCCACCCAATCAACTTGAAATTTTGCAAATGTTCTAGTTATGTTTATAGGGAGTACGGATAATACTTAGGACTTTTGGGCCGAAAAAACCTACCGTTATTGTGGGGCTCTCCTGTCTAATTATAAATAATAAAACAATATAAAATACCCTCTTTCCATTCCAAAACCTAAATTCCAAACTGTCAAAATGTGGTCAAAACCTAATTATTCTTTTTTAATTAATAGCAGTTTTGTTATGAACGGATTTTAGCAATGTCAATTCTTCTGACAGAATATCGATGAGTAACTTATGTACCATTGACTGTGCTTAGGAAAGAACAAGTTTCAAGCCCTAAGTTTTGACAGGTTGGCAGGAAGAAAACTCAAGCTCGCTTCTACAGAAAAATCGATCAGTAAAGCGGATGTCTCATAATTCATTCGCGTCATGCTCCACTTGGTAAGCGGGGCTACACCGTCTAATGCAGGAAGCCGAAAATTCGCAATACTATGTGCATAAGACATTTATTATATTAATGGTAGCGAACAAATCCTTGAGTACCTGATGAGAAAAATTTTGTTATAAACACAGATGAAGGAATATAAACTGCGCCGAAGACTTGAGTGATTCTGAAAAGAAAATACAAAATTCAAAAACAAATACAAAAACGTTTGTCTTTGTGTAACATGTCAAGAAAGAAAGAAAAAGCATTTATTGCAGAAACTACTAATAAAATTATTACACTAAACTATTAACCTATTTATTCTAAAAACAATGAAAATTGAAATTAAAACTAAAGCTTAAGGGAAAACAAGTGTACGGCAGTGCATCTCTGGAAAAGGGTTGACCACTTAGCATTTGCCGCGGTGGTGACCATCGCGGCGCTGATTTTCAGTGGGTCCAAAGGTAAAGTTGTAAAGAGTAGAGCTTAGATAGACATCTGTCTATCTAAGCGCTACTCTTTAGATTATCTAATCTATATTAAATTATACTTATACATAGGTATAAGTATAAATAATAAATTGGACAAATACGAGGGCTTCATAATTTTTCTTAAAAAATGCCGTTTTGTATTATTGTAACATTGTAAACGTTGTTCCCAAAAGCAAAAATAAGAAAATGGATTATCCCTTCACATGTAATCATTATATTATAAAGATAATTTTGCTGTGTACGTAAATCAGATATTATTGAACTCATCCTTACGGCAGATATTTTTGCTAATCTGCCCATGGTCAGATATAATATATGCTTCTGACTATACATATATTAATTATCGTCGACGTGTATTGTAATATATTGCATTTTAAATTTCCTTACACAAAACTGAGGTTATTTCTTATAAAGATGACCATACACTCTCTGTTTCACAAGCCATGATTTTTATTTCCCAGTGAGTACAGAATTTGTCACAGCCCTGATTTTTTTTTCAACCATTGTATGATTTTAAAACTATCTATGTAAGTGTCGTGATAGTTCGCCTTCATAACGCCCACTTGTCTAGGTATTTAGGGATTCGTAGTGAAAGATATGTTATTAATTTCTCATGTCAGTATATCCGTCTTTCTTATGGTTGAGTGAATAACAGTCTCCTAAAATTTTCTCACTTCAATACGTAAACAATAATCTTATGAGACTTTTATTTTGTCATCTCTGTCTATCTGTCTGACTAACCTCGGTTTTGAGTACGGCAGCGAGGTTGTATTAAAGTGTGTAATCGATAAAGAAGTCCTACAACTAAATATGTTTTACAAGTTTTTTAATAGTTGATAGTCAGATAACTACCAGACACTCTTTTTAAATATAATTTATGTATTTATAGACTAACTTAATATCAATTATTACTAATTGGTTATCAAGCTTATTACTTTAGGGTTCAGCGCCACCACAGGAGGTAAGTAAGTTTGACATTAATTCAGAAATCTCCACTAATATTATAATGCTCATAATGACTCTCGTCTCTTCTTCATGCATAACCACTAAATCGATTTGGATGAAATTTATATAAAGATAGTTTGATACTCGAGAAACGGTATAAACTGGACAAGACCAACGATAGTTTTCATCCCGGAAACCTCACGTGAGGCACAGCTCATAAATATTAAATTTATTAGTAGCTACGGAACCAAACATAAATATCAGAACGCTCTTGGCGATCACTTACCAAAAAATCTATTTTAGTACGATTACGCTTTAACCTCATTAACTATAACATATTTACAAGTATCTTATACACAATCTGGCGGCTAATTGAATTATAGCAAGTGTTTTAATTAAATAAGCATCTGGATACTGAATACAAGTTAAAAGGTTTCTTTTCTTATCCTTACGGCTTGTGGACATCGCTTCTCATCATAGATAATATAAATATTTATATATATAGTTGTTAGTAGGTTTTTTTTTTTTATGGCAGAGCAGGCAAAGGAGCAAGTGGGTCACCTGATGTTAAGTGATCACCGCCGCCCATGAACACCTGAAACACCGGGGGTATCACAGGTGCTTTGTCGGCCTTTGATGAGGTACACTGATTATATAAAAATGAAGATTTTTTTAACAGGTCCAATTTAAAAAGAATCTTTTGTGTTAGATTGACTAGTAATCGATGGATCGATGAAATATAAATGCGGATTTAAAATAGAAAATATTAAATTAAATATCGGCTATCGTCCAAAATACCCATACAACTCATATTTTGTACATTTTTATCAAAAACTAAGTTTCACTGCGGTCATCAAGCCCCCATTTGCATAGCTCGCCGTTATGTATCCTACCACAACGAAGTGGCCACAAATACCAGTTTTTATAGGTATGAACTATAACTCCAAGTGCACTAAATTTTCTTGATACGCCCGACTTATGTAAAGTCTATGTTATGTTTTATGACGGAAAAGAAAGATAGACTAGAATTAGCCAGAATTAAGATCTACACGCGAAATCTCCCAAAAAAACGACCGTTTGGCGCAGTGGTTCAGCAATGGTCTGTTACGCCGGAGGGTGTGGGTTCGATCCCCACGAGCAGAAAATTATGATGTGATGAACATTATAATTTTCTACTTTCTGGGTGATCATTTATCTATAGTATGTATGTATTTACAAAAAAAAGTATGTTTAAGTATGTCTATCAGTTATCTAGTTTCCATAGTACAAGGTTTGCTTAGTTTGGGACTAGATGGCGTTGTGTTAAATGTCTAGGAATATTTATTTTATTTATTTATTTATTTATTTAAAAGTTAAAAAATTATTTGAACAGATTTAATAATTTTTAGTTAACACTAGCTGACCCGACGAACTTCATACCGCCATTTTTGAACGTGACGTATTCGACAGATATGAACTATTTGTATAGAATAATATAATTGTGATTTTTACTATTCTATTCACAATTTCTTCATATTTTCTCACCGTTTAAACCTTCCTTGAACTTCCACGGATATTTCAAGTCTAAAATTACTCAAATCGGTACAGCAATTTTTGAGCTTTAGCGAGACTAACGAACAGCAATTCATTTTTATATATATAGATAGAGAGATTACATTTCAAGTTAGACTACTATTGGTGTTGATAAAGGAAACCAGTGAAAATACTACTTAATCTATTAATATCCTTTGTATGTAAAATTCTAATATGAAGTTTTAAAAATGGTCGTCAAACCACAATTTGCATAGCTTAAGCTATCTTTACGACCCTACCGGAGCCAAGTGGCCACAAATACAGCCGTTTTTATCGGAGTGAATTATAACTCATGCACTAGGTTTTTATGACACGGTATATACACCGCACATAAGCGGAAACAATGTTTTAGGATGGAAAAGGAATGATAACATAAAGGATTTAACTGAAACATAATGTTCTAATCATCACAATTTTAATCCACAACACAGTATATAAATACAATAAGATACATTTGTATTATCATCTAGTTGATCCGCGCGGCTTTGCGTCCGCAGCATAATGTTATAAAATATAGTCTATGTTACTTGTTGATAATGCAGCTTGCGAATGGTGAGACATTTTTAAAATCGCTCCAGTAGTTTTTGAGCCTAATCATTACAACCAAACAAACAAAGTTTTCCCCTTTATAATATTAGTGTAGATTATCTTGGAACACGAAAACTTCCACCGTAAGCAAATAACCAATAATGATGTTTTACGTAAGTAGTACTTTCTTACATTCTCAGGCGTGACGATTATAAATTAGTAGCTCGCACCGAGCTAGCCCTCGCATGAAATGTATAAATCAAAACCTTTCATTTGATACCACACTCGGCTTCTTCATTCTTCATCTTTGAACCCGACATTTTCTTTTGTGTAAATTGTCTACGAAATTTTATGAAGATTAGATATATGATCAGACAACTTTTTCATACTTACATGCAAACATACAAACATATATACATACAATCGCCGGGTCGGTCAACAATGAACAAGATTTTCGCCTTCGTCTTTGCATCAAATAATCTCAATGGCATGACAAACCTAACGAAAAATTTCATTTTATACATAATTAAATATAAGAGCATTACTTTAATCTTAAATGTCATAGTATATACGCAAATATTATACATCATTTTTTTAATATTATAACAAAGACAGCAAACATCGTACTACGGAATAGTTTCGTAAGCTACGGATGTCGGAAATCACAGCTACAGTCTGTTTATTGTAAACGTTTACTACGTACGGCTGAACTGCGTTCACGGTGGTTTTACTGAAAACTACTACGTCAATTTCTTTAACCTGCTTTATTTCAAATATCTTGTACATTATATTTTTATACCACTCGCTTCACCGGCGTTTTTAAAGGTGTGGCATCAAAGTATTATGTGATTAATCAAATTAGATTATGAAGGATGATGCATTTTATATTTTAGCCGATCGGCGCAGAGGATGTGGCAGTGGTCTATTGCGCCAAAGGGTGTAGGTTCAATCCCACGAGTAGCAAATTATGATGGGATGAACATTGTCATTTTCTACTGTCTGGGTGTTTGTCTATCTATAGTATATACGTATTTACAAAAAAAGTATATATTACAAGTATGTCTATCAGTTATCTAGTCTCCATAGTACAAGCTTTCCGCAGTTTGGGACTAGATGACGTAGTGGTTAATGTCCCTGAATATTTATTTATTTATTATTTATTTAAATGATGTATACTATCTCTGAGAAATTCATGGTGTAACAAATACCTAAAACAAACTCGATCAAAATTACATGATGGAATCACAAATATTCGGTGTTTACTATAGGGTATATTTAAAACCGTTAACCGATACGAAATTATGTACAGATAACTGCCATATATTTTATTAATTTAATACATCCTATTAAATACCTTTTGTTTTTCCATTTTAGTATATAAATACTCCAGTTAAAGTTCAAAATTCGCGTTTAGCTCAACGCTATTTGTTGCCTATCAGGCTATAATATTTCCGTATTTTCCATTATTTCCACCAATATTTTTATTCATTACAACACAGAATTATAAATAGGATTAAGGATGTGGTCCTTTAAATTCACATCTGTCTGGCACACATTACGTAAACTCGTTAAAAGTTCCTGTATGCTAAGCAAAGCGCTAACGTCTTGAAATTCAGCAACGACACATACTATTAACAATAACTAAAGTCTACAAATATGATTTTTAATTTCCAAAATCAGTGTATTGATTGTCTATTTATTATTCTACTAGCTGTACTCCGTAGTTTGATCCGTATACCTACCGTTCTTTTGAGATTTCCGGGTTAAAAATGATCCTATGTCAATCCTAAAATATATGTACATTGCATCGAAATGGGTTCAATGGCTTCGGCGAAGAAATACAGACAGACTACGTTACTTTCACATTCATAATATAAGTAAGGAAGTAAGGATTATAGTAGTAAGTAACCTACAATTATAATTAGTAATTACATTTTAGTGTAAACTCCTAAAACGTAAGGACGTACGGTTTAGTTTTAAGCATGTAGATATACTGATGTAAATTCAATTTAGCTGTAAACTATGTAACTTAGCGCATTAGTTTCGGCTTACCTTTTCTGTGACGTAGAAGGAAATGCAGGCCTACGACACAAGCTTGCTTAGTGTAGGTCTGCAGAGTTTAACATTTAGTGTCCTAAGGTACAAATATGAAAGTTATTATAAAGTGATTATAATGTACAGAAATTTTGTGAAAATAAATATTTTTATGTTTTTTATTTTTAGTTAACACGCAATATGAACAGGACTTAAGTCCATACTGCACTGGCATTGCTCCAAGAGCCGTAAACGTATCGGAGCCCCAGGAGACAATCTAAAACAAAATCGCTATGAGAATATGAGGCAAGATTGAAGTTCGCTTTGGAGCGAGAAATTTAGTTTTGGAAATGTACAATGTTGTGACAAGAATTGTCCATCTATTATATTATAAAGAGGAAAACTTTGTTTGGTTGTAATGAATAGACTTAAAAAATACTGAAAATTTTAAAAGATCTTTCACCATTCAAAAGCTACATTATCCACGAGTAATATAGGCTAAATTTTATAGGTTAAATATATGTAAAATTAAGCTACGGAAGCGAAGCCTAAAATAAGCAGAATCGAAATTATTTTAACAAAAAGCAATTAATATCAGTCAACAGTTCCGTTTTGTGTCGCTATTAAGATTATGTGATACTAGCTTCTGCCTGCGACTTTGCTCACCTTAAATTAGGATAAGTATCCATATTTAATTAGTAGCCTTATCTTTGTATGTTTTTTATGATACAGCAGGCAAGCGGAGCATGGGGTTCATCTGATGTTAAGCGACTGACAGCCCATGAACATCTACAACATCAAAGTGATCTTTTGCTGGGGGAGGGAATTACCTATATCGGTGCGAGCTTGGCCCGTCAATACTCAGCTCCCACTCTTCTATAGTTGAAGACGTTATGCAACAGAATTACCCTCTGTCGCCTCTTACGACACCCACGGGTTGAAATGGATTGGCGACACATATATGTTAACCCATCTGTTCCTTCGTTAGAGTAGTAATAGTAACAGTATTCTAAGAGCTCCTAAAAGTTGAGTAGATGCAGCATTCAATAGCGATTCAGGCATTTTTAATGAAGAGAACAACATTGTTAGACACACACATCAAACCAGTTCGTTGCCCCAAACAATCGCGCCAACAAATTGAATACCACAGCCTTGCCAAAAATAAGTCGCATTATTCAAGACACTGGCATATCTCCAGCCACTGCACCAGATAACCGAAGTTAGATATTACAGGGAACGGCGTTGCCAGTGTGCGGGAAACTCCCCGAATTGCGGGTAATTATTCGATTGGGGAATGGTGATTGGTTTTTGCCTAATATGTGTGGACGTTGGAGTAATAGGCAATTATATATATGAATAGTGATTATATTGTTTTACGCTATTTATTACAAGAGATGGTTACAGTGTGAAGGATAGCGACTGCCTTGGCGAGTGCGACTGAGTTTACATTAATAAAAATATAACGCTAATCAAATATCGATCCGCTTCTTGGAACAAATCTGTATCCGTGACATATTTTGCTGACTTACATAATATAATGTGTCATCACATCATTAAACCTGAAGCGCAAAGCGTATTCTGTTGATTTTCCCTAAAAAGAACCTATATATTTTCGTGTACTTTTGTAAGTATCAGAAATTTCCAAATCGGTCATAAACGCCGGAGATATGCGGTAACATGCTTAATAAAACCTCATCCATACATTTTTGTGTAGTTTTGTAGGTATAAGAAATAATGTAAATAAAAATTGCACCACTTTGATTTTTGTGTGTGTGTATAATATTTTGGGCCATATTTTTCCCCAATTGGGGGAATTTCACTTTGATTTTCGGGGAATTGCGAATAAAGACATTGGCAACCCTGGTTGGGAATTATTGCCGGTACTCGCTCACGTCGGATGCTTTATCTCATGAGAGTATGTTTGTTCTGCAAGTTCTTAATTAAGAGTAAATGGTTCTTTAATGAAGCGTTTATAAAAGTTTTCTAGTTCTCTGCCTAAGGATTAGTATAATTGTTATAGCGTACTTCTGAATATAATAAGGTTTTAATATTTATCGAAATACATTCCGTGGATTATAACATCTAAATAACTACTGGACAGTTGCCTGGATCATCCATTAAAATTAAAATCATTGTAAATATTTTTTTAGTATATGTAAACCTATTGAAAAGAGTATCTTCTCTTCACCCTTACGAATCAGGGGTAAATAAAAAATATTAACAAGGCAAATAATGTTCTAAAACTGCCTCGAAAGAGGCTGATTTGAAAAATAAACATTTTAACTTAGATAAGTTAAGATCGAGCCTACCGTAGAATCCCTCCAACCCTAAGTATTCTACAGTAGGCTCTATCTTAACCGGTTGATATCCACGAATCCAGTCAAAAGTATTAAAAGCAAAATGTATTTCACATTTATTTCTTACAAATACACCATACCATATTCAATATCATATTCCAGATAATCTGGTGGTCTGCCACTCCGCCTGGTTCCCAACATCTCTTTCAACTCAGGATACGCCTGCATCAACATCCTCATAGTCTTTTTATTTATAGTACCGTTCACTATAATATCCCTGAACGTCGAATTCTTTATATACGCCTGGTTCATTCCTTTTATCTCGTTTAGCCGCTTCTGCAGCTGCGCGTCGATCTGAACCATTTCCATTTCATGTATATCCTTGACTGCCTTCCGATCCTTTTTATACTTTTTCTTCATTTCCTTTATAAACTTCTTCAATTGCTTTGTCTTCCTCTTGCGCGCTGTCGTACCATTCCTGAACGACCTGTTTAATATTTTCTTTATCTCTCGTATAATCTTTTTTATATCGCGTTTTATTTTGCGTTTTCGTTTCAACCTCTCTCGTCTACGGCGCTTCTGTTCCCTTCGCCTTTTCCTTCTTCGTCTTTCTTTGGATCCTCTGTCTCTGTTCCTCTTTTCATCGGAATCCGTTCCTAAGCTCGAGGCTGCAAAGGATACGTCGAATCCTGCATACAAATCATATGCAGTCATGAGAAGACCACAGCAGACGAATTTCGTGCGGCCACAGAAGTAGTCTCCGCGATATATTCTGTACTCAGCCTCACATTCAATCGGCAACATGCAGGTGCCCCATGGCGCGTCGTGTTGGTTGGGATCACCGCAGGGTACACCCCAAGGCCCTTAAATGAATTACAATGCAATAAGAATAGATCTGGAAATAATATTCGTCATAGGAAATAATTATTTCTAATTATTCACATACCATTTCAGGTTATTTGCCCAATGCGACAGTGACTCAAAGCTAACAATTAAAACTAAATGGTAATTATATTATTTTAGAGTAACATGCAATGAACAAGAAGCCCTTGCCACTTCATTCAATAGACTGGGAAAGATATCCGTTTTTCCATGAACTGCATTAATAAGGTGGATAGTTTGGGTCAAAGGTGCTTTCGCGAGGAAGTTAGTCCTTGCTGCCGGAACCAACAGCCACCTCAACATGAATCTATTTGGGACAAAGAAATTAAAGTACCGTAAAAGCATCGAGATAAAAATGATTTAAACAGTTTTCGAGTTGTCTTTGTAAATTAAATGTGATAGTTGTCATGACTGTTTCTAAAATCCAAAAGAAGGAAGGAAGGACTGAAGGACTCTAAATTATGATGCCCTTAAGAACAGAATTTACGTAGCGTTAAACTATTTTAAAACTCGCGAAATGCAACTTACTTGCCGCGACCATGTTGACTTTATCACCCTTGGGTATAGAAGAATTTATAGCCTCTAGCTTTTTCAACAACCAATGTTCCTTCCACTCATCCTTCCAATTCCTCAGCTCAATACTAGAACTGGAGACGCTCTCAGATGACTGATCATGAGCTATGAATTTCCTTCTTGTATCCTTATTCCTCCTTATCACATTCAATATAGGATCTTTACGATATATTTTCTTTAATACACCCGGATCTTTCACTGCGGGTGTTGTAACTTCCTCTTCATTTTTAGGTGTAAATTTGTTAAAAACTCTTGCCTTTTCTTTAGCCAGTTTAGCATCATTCAAATCTAGTATATTTTTGCTCTCGTCAGAAATTGCCTTCTCATTAGAAAGTATGTCCGACAGACTGTTTTCCTTTGAATAAATTGAAGATTTTAGAACACTTAAATAACTTATAATTAAAAATACAGAAATAATTATCTGCATTTTGAAACTACATTGCGCTTTGGAAATAGTTTTAGAATTGGTTTATTTTATGTCGGGTTCAATAAAATTTCGCAACGCCTGTTCAAAATATTCTATTAAATAAAAAGTGAAATAAAATAGTAATAAAATATTTTACGGCACGGGTTTCAAATTTCGTTAACCTAGGATACATTATTCGTACAATCTACGAAATGAAATATAGATTTGTTTATTTCAAATGTTCATATTCCTATCTATAAAAGGCTTTATTCATTAGTATCAACAAATAATATTAGGCCAAATTATAACCACCGAAAAAGCCTGTCAATACAAACTCGCACTTGGCTTCCTTATCAAAATGTTTTCTTGTAAGAGGCCATACACATTAGGGTTTGCACGATGCTTTTAACCCCACAGGCATAACTAATACGCAAACCCTAGCATATCTATATTCTATATCTGTTTGCTTTATACTTTATTTAATAATATATAATTTTTTTTGAATGCGAAAGTAAGTCTGTCTGTATGTCTGTCTCTTCTTCACTTTTGAAACCTGAGGAAGAACATATGATAGTTTTAATCCCGAAAATCCCACGGGAACGTGATATATGTGGGTGCACCGCGGGGCACAGCTTGTATGTGATAAAACAGTACAGGCATCGATACCTCGGTTATGCATGTAAGGTTAAAACCATCAAGCAAAGCCTATATCGTGTATAGCCTCAATAAAAACAATATGCTGGGTGTTTATCTATGCAGTCTTGAATATTTTAGGAGATAAATTAGCATTGCTGTACTAATTAAAAAATACTTTTTATTACTACAGCATTACATTTTTCTATTCATCATAATTATTAATTCCCATTTTGTCATTCATGCCATAATAAAAATGAGAACACATAAAATAAATAATTAGGATGTACAATTTTATAACAATTTTTCTAAAATATCAAAGGTTTTTATATTTATACCATCAGCCTCCTCTCTGCTTACTTTACATCCCCAATTTTTTCAAGTTTGCATAGAAAAAAACACTCGTTATAAAGAACAAGAAACGTAAATACACTTCACGTATATTAGTACATTGTCAGTGCTCCAGCGTATAAATTCGTTTTATTTTAAACAAGAGCATCAGAATTTGATTTATAGCACAGTACTCATGCATTATTCATAACATTTTTATCTACCGGCTAGAGCGTGCGCCCGAAATCTCAAATACGGGTCAAACCAACTCTGTTATATTTTTACGTAAAGGCAACATTGTATGTTCATATGGTGTTGCATAGCTAGCGTTTCATATTTTTACAGGACATTCAGAACTTGTACCTAAACATGTAAAAAATAATGATAGGGGTCAATTTAATATGATTTATTTATTGAAGGTTTTTTTGTCACCGTTTTTTACACCACACTATCTTTTATCTCGCTTTTTCCTACCAATATCCCGCTCTTGATCTCGCTCTCCAATGATTTACGTTCTTGGCTCTCAACCTTACTTAATTCATTGACCCACGTTGCCGGCCAGCTCAAACGTCACGTAAACATGAAGTTCAATAAATAAATCATATTAAATTAAAAAAGCCTCACCGACCCTTTTCATTATTTTTTACGTATTTAGGTACACGTTCTGAATGTCCTGTAAAAATTTGAAACGCTAGTACCTTATATAGTACTAGCTTTCCGCCCGCGGCTTCGCACGCGTGGGCTACTAATTTCTGTATTTTTTAGAGGCGCACAACAAAAGTTTAAAAAATTACAGCCACAGGACCCCTGATATATGTGCATGTCTATTTATTACCTAGTTTTTTTATTATTTTCTATGGAAATAGGTTTGACCAAAATCTCACAGTGCGCGCGCCTCTTCAAAAAACATAAAATTGTAGCCCACGCGAGGCAAGCCGCGGGCGGAGAGTTAGTCATTTTTTTTAAGTTTTTGAGAATTTATTGAGTGTTTTAACGTCTTAATCCATACGTTTAGAGTATAAAAGGTATTTCCGCAAGTGAACCAAAATCTCTCATTGTCACGTGGTATGACATTTTCACGACTTTATCTCAAAAAATATGTATGTTATCAAAAAACGCATTTAGAAACCTCTATTTCATTTTTAAAGACCTATCTAATGACACCTCATACAATGATGTACTCGCGAATTTATTTTTTTACCCTCCGTTTACATGTATGGAAAGCCACCCCTAAAATATTTTTTTCAAATAAAATGTAGCCTATAAGTTGCACCTAATCATGGTCTATCAACATGTAAAATTCAATCAAAATCTGTCCAGTGGTTATTGCGTGATTGACGAACATACAAACAGATAAACAGACAAACAGACAAACAGACAAACAGACAAACAGACAAACAGACAAACAGACAAACAGACAAACAGAAAAAAATTTTTTTAACCATGGTTTTGGTATCTATAGAACATACATATTGCATACCAATTACTCTTTTTGAAAAATATTCAATGTACAGAAATGGTTCGGTTACTCTTTTATTATATGTATAGATAACGAACGACACGTATTCGAACTAGGGTTCCCAACCATACTGTTAAAAACAGTATTATACTGTTTTTCACTATATTATACTTTTTACTGTTAAACAAAAATAAAGTATACGAAATACTGTTTTCAGCATCAACATGTCGAACGAACGCAGCGCCGTCACATTCGAGCGTTTCAGAACGAATCAATATAATAATAAAATAAAATACTGTTCATTTTCGTAAAATACTGTTTATTTTCCTTCTCAGACCTATATATACTTTATTTCTTGTAAAAAAAATTTGGTAACCCTAATTCGAACCCATAGCCACAAGGGTGAGCCAGTTTCCATTAAAAAAACACAAATCTATTAAAATCATTTAATAACTTCAACAACACCATCCTCCTTCTCTAACCATATCTTATGCTCTTTATTCTTATCTGCTGGGAAATTCTTCTTAGTGCCGCAAGTCTTGCATGTTCTCTGAATATATTTGGAATTATTTTTATTTTTTATTTTTACGGTACTTGATTTGTTATTTAATGCACAGCGGCATTTCTTGCATATTTGACGCTTTATATCTGGGTGTCTGAAATTAAAAAAGAAAATTATATTTTTTTACATACACATTATTATTATATGTAGTATTTTTATTTAAACAATCACGGGTTGAGAATGTTGAATCTACTATAATAAATAAATTAATATTCCTAGACATTTAACTCAACGCCATCTAGTCCCACACTAAGGAATCAAGATAAGTGAATAAACATACTTAAACTTCCTTTTTTTGTAAATACATACATAAATGATCACCCAGACAGAAGAAAATTAAATGTTCATCACATTATAATTTTCTACTCATGGGGATCAAACCCACGCCTTCGGGCACAATATACCATTGCCAAGTCCACTGCACCAATTGGGTCATCATGATACCAAGAAGTAAATTATTTATTTATTTTCCTAACCACTGTCCAATTTTTGAATGAGAACGGAACATTTCAAGGAATTTGCACTATTTTAAAAAAAAATCCCAAATAAGGAATGTTAGTTTTTGGCAAGCCGGTTAAATGTTGAGAATGTACTAATAAATATTCATAGGGAATGCTAACAGACACATCAACTTAATTATGTAACACAATTGAATACTTGAGATAAATGAGAAGTTCAGAGCAAAGCATTATTTTATTCAACTTTTTTGTCCCTGCCACCAATTTATTTTAAAATAGACAGTAACAAAGTGTAGTAGCTTTAGATTTAAAAACAGCAGAATCAGATATAGACCAGACTTTCATGCAAGGCTCTTCACTTTTTTAAGAGACCTCTCTTCTTCTCTCTACTTAAGCGTTCAGTCTTTTCTTTATTTTTAAATTAAAATCATTAGTTTTTAAATATGTTTGAGGTGTTTGTTCACAATTCCGTCTGATGGAAAACAGTGGGGTGGTCTACTTGCTTGAAACATTACAAATTGTAATTAAGGATGCAGGTTCTAGCATCAATTGGGTAGCATTACCGCAAAAAAAAATAAAGTAATTTCTTCTACAGTAAATTTGGATATGTACTCACATTTTTAAAACATTCTTTTTAGCAATACTAATAATGAGATTCCCATAGAAAGATGATAAGGCTGGATTTATTTCTGCCATCTCTTTACTGATCTGAAAGTATTAAGAATATGAGAGGAGATAAATAAGTAAAAGGTACCACGATTTGATTACATACGTATATTATTTAAGTTCTTACTTGATATAGGTAGTTAATGCGTTGAAAGCAATCATTTCCTTGTACTCGTCTGATTTTATTCGACGACATTTAAATAAATATGTATTACATTAATACTTTTAAATATTAACTTTTCAAACAATACCGATTTGAAATTGTTTTCGTGAAACAGCTGTTTTTGACAATAACTAAGTTTTACCACAGACGCAACATAAATAAATTTAAATATGTATTATGAACACACCATAATAATGGAACTTTATTCAGAACCTAGTTTTATGCTTATTAATGGTGTGCTGTTTTATACTTTTGATATACTCAATTTAAGCACTTTTTAAATCTTTTTTTACTCTGTATTAATCATGTTTTTTTTTGTTAAAGTTTCAAATAGGAATTTGACATTTGACAATTTAAAATAACCTCAAAAATTACGAAACACTACGGAATATTGTTTGTTTTTGGTTTCTTTATTACGCGTAATTTTGGTTAATAATAATTTCACGTAAAATTCCTGGAAAATAAATTAGTCTTATATTTATTATATTTTTAAATGCCTCCAAACTGTATACGCCGGTCAATTTAAGTTCTTCGCAATGTTACTCAAACACCGCATTATTTTATCAAAAATTAATGTTAAGAGTAGATTTTATAGAAAGTATTTATCATCACAAGCCAGTGTAGCCGAAATCGACGTTCCATTTTCAAATGGGTAAGTTGCTAAAATGTAAAAATTAAGTTGTACTTTTCAGTTTTCTTATTTGTATTTTTAATTGTTCTTTCATTTACTAACATAAATGGTGTATTATAATACAACTACAATATTTTTATATACTAATCCTATCATAACTCCCTTTATAAGTAAGTATAATTATGACTATTACATTTTAGCACAACTTTAAAACTATCATCTGGCCGCTATGCTCGGTTTGCGGATGGAGCTTGTGTCGCGACCCTGGGCAACACCAGTGTGCTCTCCACAGTGGTGTCCAAGGCCAAGCAGAGCAATACCTCCTTCCTACCACTTGTAGTGGACTACAGACAGAAGGCTGCAGCTGCAGGACGAATACCAACCAATTTTTTGAGAAAAGAATTGGGTATGATTTTATATTCACAAGCAACTGTACAATAATAGCTCCCAATAACTTTTTGACCCCACCTAGGTTTGAACCTGAGACCCCTCAATCTGTATTCAAAGATGCAACCACTACACCAACAAGGCAGTCAACTGTACAGTAGATAGCATATAAATATGCTTTTTTTGCTTTCTTTTACTTTAACAGTAAAAGGATCATTTAATTATGCATTGATATTGAAATTTCAAGAAATATGTTAAATAGCTGTACATTTATATCTTATCATAAAAATATACATTTTTAAATGTTCATGTAACTGTGAGGTGTCAGGTTATCTATCACATTTAACAGATAATAGACCTCCATTTCACCTTTGTATAAAAAAAAGTGTGTATTTGTTTTACATTCAAAGAATCCAAAATTAAACACATAGAAAAAACATGGATCTCAAAGTTTGAATAAAATGATATCTTCACTCTCTCATAACTAGTTTTTTATTATACATTGACATACTGAAATATAGCTAAATAATTAGATCTGTGTTCTATATCAAATATTTTGTCTTTTTTAGGTCCCACTGAACGTGAAATCCTCACATCTAGACTAATAGATAGATCCCTCCGGCCTCTCTTCCCACAAAATTATTACTTTGACACACAAATAGTCTGCAATATGCTCGCAGTGGATAGCACAAACCCACCGGAGACGGTTGCCATCAATGCTGCTAGTGCTGCATTGGCAATGTCTGATGTACCTTGGAATGGACCCATAGGAGCTGTAAGGTAACAAAATTCAAATTCATTTATAGTTTGTTACATTGGCAATTAACATTAATAACATATACCCTGAAAGGGGGCTACAATATTTTGTATGAAAATTTATTAAAATGAATATTTAGTTATACATAAAAAATATATATATATTCAAGTCATTTAAAATTTACAAAAAATCATTTTATTTCAAGTTAAATTCTTAAGTCTATTCAACATCTCATAATTTAAACAATAATATTTTTTAAATAGTTCAATGTACCAATTCTGTGATCAGTATATAGGAAAACGAAAAGACTATAACTGTATAGCTTTTAAAAATTATTGTTATTATTAACTGATTAAAACTTTCTATGCTTAACACTAAGTTTGAACATTCCAGAATAGGCCAAATAGACAACGAATTAATCATAAACCCCACTCGCCGTGAGCTGGAGCAGTCAGTTCTGAACCTGGTGGTGAGCGCCACCTCCTCCAACCTGGTGGTGATGCTGGAGGGCAACGCCAAGGACATCCTGCAACAGGACCTGCTGAAAGCCATCAAATTAGGTACGAATGTAAGTCCAACTTTGTATTATTGAAAATTTTCGTCCCAATCTAGATTCTAGAAGGTTCTTACACCCGTATTCTAATACGTATCTCGAGCATTCCTCGACGTCACTCAACCTCTGTCAACGAAAATTTACATTCTGAGTCGGAAGAACCTATTAACACACCTTAAGAAAATTTCGGAGAAGAAAATTTAACACCTCCATCCACCTATTTATTAAAATGTTATATTTTTATGTTATTTCAATCATGAATTTTCGATTAAAATTTGAAAAGATTATGTAAATAGAAATAAAGATTTGGTCCCGGACGTGAAGACAGGGTAATATGTCTGTCTGTAGACAGCCATAGTAGGTTATTTACTGATAAATGTCAGATGACGTCCACGTACGCGTCTGCTGATGTGTAGAGGGCTTTAATTGCAATACTATGTTTAGGCCTCAACATAAACACCAATAGTAAATCTTATTCCACACAAATCCATATTATTATATTTCTCCCAGGTACAAAAGAAGCACAACACATAGTGCGAAGTATAGAAAAGTTACAAAAGGAGCATGGGAAAGTGAAACGCGAGTATGAAGTGCCAACGCCACTGGATGAGGGCGTCATGGAGACCATCAAAACATTGTCCACTATGAAAATTAGGGAGATTTTGAGGTACTTTTCAAAACTGAATAACTGAAACTTACATTAAATTTCAAAATTGCAATAAACCTAAAAAAAATGCATTTAGATTACATGTCTGAACAGTTATAATTTATTACAAAATATATTAATTTATTTTCGCTACTAGTGATGCGCCCCGTGCTTTCACTGAATAGCCGAATACCAATACTATTCGTATTAATCTTGATCAGACAAGTGATTCGTCCGAAGTATTCGGTTTGCCGTATTTTCGATTTGTCGCGTATACAAATAATTTTCAATCATTCAAGTAAATAACCAAAACCGAATATATTCGGCCGAAAACAGAAAGTTAAAAAGATGCCTGGATCTGGAACAAATAAACACACATGTTATATAACCACAACCCTATTAAACATTTTATAGACCCCTCCCCCCCTTTCGTACCTCACGCGATGAATGGACGGTCCCATACGAAATAAAGATTCTGCGCAAATCTACTGGCCACTCATATTCTTTTATAATCATATTATTTAACTTTGTAAAAAATAATAAGAGTTAAGTGCATACATTTTTAAAACCTCATTAAATTCCAGTGACTACAACCACGACAAAATATCCCGCGACAATGCGATATCGGAAGTGCGTCAAACCGTCCTCAACCAGTTCAGAGACTCCGAGGCTGACGTGGCCAAGCTGCAGGACTGCTTCAACAAGCACCTGCGGCAGATCTTCAGGGACATGATCTTCGACACTGACACCAGGTGTGATGGCAGAGGGCTGGACGAACTGAGGAAGATTTCCTGCGAGGTGAGTAGACCTGCAGTAGACCAGACAGCTGGGACTAATGGCCAAGCTGCAGGACTGCTTCAACAAGCACCTGCGGCAGATCTTCATGGAGATGATCTTCGAGACTGACACCAGGTGTGATGGCAGAGGGCTGGATGAACTAAGGAAGATTTCCTGCGAGGTGAGTAGACCTGCAGTAGACCAGACAGCTGGGGCAAGTGGCCAGGCTGCAGGACTGCTTCAACAAGCACCTGCGGCAGATCTTCAGGGACATGATCTTCGAGACTGACACCAGGTGTGATGGCAGGGGGCTGGATGAACTGAGGAAGATTTCCTGTGAGGTGAGTAGACCTGCAGTACACAAGACAGCTGGGACTAGTGGCCAAACTGCAGGACTGCTTTAAGAAGCACCTGCGGCATATCCTCAGGGACATGATCTTCGAGACTGACACCAGGTGTGATGGCAGGGGGCTGGATGAACTGAGGAAGATTTCCTGTGAGGAGAGTAGACCTTCAGTAGAACAAACAATGTAGCCACGGTTCAAGAGTGCTTCAATAAGCACCTGCAGTTACATAACTACCCCAGCCGCAGCAGATCTTTAAGGGAATGTTAACACCAGCTGTGATGGCTAATTATGATCATTTTGATAGTTCTTAATTTACCCGTTTGGCGATGGGTTAGAACTTAGAATACATGTCTCACTTTCCCATTTCTACGACGGGGTAATTATGCAGCATAATATCTTCAGCAATAAAAGCTCACCAAGGCCAAGTTCGCACCGGTGTAATTACCACCTCCAGCAGATCGGCGTGAAGCA
>LQNK01000120.1:414993-432842 GCA_001586405.1 Phoebis sennae | reverse complement strand
AAGTGATTACGTCGTGTAATCCTACTAATAATATAAATGCGAAAGTTGGTGATAATGTATGTATGTATGTTTGTAACTCTTTCACGCAAAAACTACTGAATTTATTTATGAATTACGATTATGATGAACTTTGAATCCCTTCTTCATCTTATTGTCACTCAGACCAGCACGATCAATATGTATATTGCGTACATATTATGTACGTTATTTCCAAAATCAATTGGTTTCAAAAATAGGTCAATCGATTTCTGCAATGATATATTATAATGTATAGATATGTTATATCCATAGAAGACTACCGTGAAAAACGCGACCATCAATGACAATGTCGTCTTTTGACATTCACTTCATAGTTGAATTTAAAACTCCTATTTTCGAGTTCTTACCTTTTATATTTTTATTTGCAGAATGGTTAGTGCATTTTTTAATTACACACGAAGGCATTTTATAGCTTTCTGTCATAACCAAGCCACCGTGGCTATGTAAAGTTCTGTCAACAATCGTTCGTAACCAAGGTAGTGTGGATACACATGTATCAATTTGAAATCTCAAAATTAGCGTGCTAGTAACATATCTATAGTTATATTATATCATTGGATTTCTGTCAATTTTTTGTGATAAAAAAATCGTGATGAATGTACCCTAAAAAGCCATAGCGGCCCTTTTTTTATGGAAGAGCAGGCAAAGGAGCAAGTGGGTCCCCTGATGTTAAGTAATTACCGCCGCCCATGAACACCTGAAACACCGGGGGTATCACAACCTGTGATACCCCCGGTGTTTCAAAAGGCCGGCAGAGCACAAATACGCTCCTCTCTTGAAGGCCCCAATGTCGAATTTGTATAGCTTACAATACATTAGCTCCGATAAGAGCACAAAAGTGACTCACCAACTATCATGTTTCCCTCGTTGTGCGGCAGCTTTGTATCTTTATCGACGCCTTCCGGTGAAGAATTGTTCGCGACGACTACGATCGGTGTCGTCTCTTCTGTAACAATGCATTGACGGTTAAGAACATATATTATACATAGTATAAATAAAATAAGAACGAATGAATGCCTTTATATATACACACATTTATACAAAAAAAACACATAAAAATAATATAAAACAGTACATATACAAAGGGCGCCTTTATCTAAAAAAGAACATATTATTATACATAGTATAAAAAACAAAGTTGCCTTCTCTGTCCCTATGTTTCTTTGTATGCTTATTTCTGTTAAACTACGCAACCGATTTTGATGCGGTTTTTTAAATAGATAGTGGTTAAAGAGGAAGGTTTATATGTATGATAACATCCATTAAATAGTGGAGAAGTACTGTTATTTTTGAGGTTTCTAATGTGATGTTATTATTCGCGCATTATTATTATTATATATACAGATTAGCTGATCCGCGCGGCTTCGCTCCCGTAGCATAATGTTATATACATATATAGCTTATGTTACTTTTGTATAATGTAGCTTTAGAATGGTAAAAGAATTTTTAAAATCGGTCTTTGAGCCTATTTATTACAACCAAAACAAACAAACATTAGCATGGATTACAAAAATGTTCTTGCACACAATTTTTTGACATTGGTCGATTCATCCATCGATTTATCGCCATGTATCTTATGATATAGTCGACTAAGTTCTTAGACCTATTCTAAAATAGTCTAACATTCTGTTTATTAGAATTAAATAACAATTTATTTGTACTAAGGAACTAAAAATCAATAGAACACCAGTGCTTTTGACCAAGCTTTAAATGTAGCCCAACCCTGTCAGAGCTACATTAATTTTTATTAGTTGAATTACACGTAGAAAGCCGCCTTCTTTTGCCTCATTCTTAGGTTCTCTTCCTCTGATATTTATTCTTAATCTACAACCTACAATAATCATATAAACAAGTCTTACATAATGCCTGTTTAAGCTCCCGTAAATATAAAGGAACAATGTAGTTAATACATAACATATTCAATCAGGTAAATACAGAAAACTGACAAGATCACAAAAATCCAACGTTATGGTAAATCACAAAAAAGTACGTTAAATTTCCTCTTACAAACGTATATTTAATTTGCACATACACCAAATGCACTACATAGAAAAACTGAACAATAGCTCGTCAGAAAAATACTATTACATTTATTTGATCGCGAAATAAACTGTGCATTCATAGCATTTTTATGATATCTGTCATTTGTACGTTGCACTGTCAGTATGAGATTTCATATGGATTTCAGGCGTATCAGGCAGTTTTTATTTTAAAATGCTTTGAAATAAAATAACATGTGTAAACTCGTGCGATATCATTTCTATCTTGTATGGAAAAAATTTTATTTGCTATTATAAGTTTTATATGTTAGAATATTTATAACTTAAGTACACGAAAACATGTTTAAAGTTTATATACATCCATCATTATCAATACGTAACTTTTCGTAAGATTGTATACACGATTTTAATAAGGTATCTAATATTAGTAGGCATACAACGTGGCGCTACAATGACATTAACATACAGGTAGGACCAATGCCCATTTAACTAAAATTTAAACTAAATCGTAAACTGTGAAACAATTTTTTTAATAGAAATATAATTTCTACATGAAATGAAAATGTAAAAACGTATATTATGTGTGTTAAAATAATGTCGCTATTGCACCGCCTCGTTATATAAAATAACTTTCCACTGTTTGACCCTGCAGTTTAACTTAGAAGGGGTATACAATATACATGCCTATACATACCTTGAACTTACAAACCTAATGCAATCATTATAATCAAATTTCAATACTTTTCTCAACCATCCTATCTACTAATCTTACTTCCTTTCGTACTAATACAGTAAATTCGAAAGTTTATGAGGTTGGATGTTTGATACTCCATCACTCACAAATTACTGACCGGATTTTGATGAAATTTTACAAAAACATGAATATTTTTTTGAAAATTTGGCAATACCATTACGCTCAATATCAAACGTCGATAAAAATTAAAAGATCGAAGCCGCAGGCAAAAGGATCCCACAACCGAACCATAAATAAGTTTCTAATCAATCTTATCCGATCAATATCCTATCAATAATACGGTTCGAAACCCTAAGATCTAATCCAAACGGCTTTAGGGAGTGCTCAAAATGGAAACAATATCAATTTGTGTTTGGCACCCGAGAGACTGACGTGGTTCACCTCAGCGAAACAATTTTACGGGTCACCCAGGGGAAATAATGGTTCGTTATGATATAAATTGTTAATAAATATTGTATCGCCCAAAGACAATTATCTATCTGGTGAATTTTTTACGCTGGGAATATGGACCTCTAACATACAGGTTCGGCAAATGAAAGACATTATTAAAAATGTTTCCTATTTTCCACTGATTTTTAAGGAAGAACTTTGCTAGTGTAAGTCGAGCCCTATTCATATAAAATTACTGCTAGTTTTGCAAGAAAATCATACTAATATTATAAAATGAAATCTATGATTCTTGTTCGTCTGTCCATCATGCCGCAACTACTGAACGGAGTTTGATAAAACTTCGTCTACAGACGAACTATTAGCTGGCCTACGCTACCATTCATTGATTTATGTTCAGTCTCCGAATTTAACGCCAGCAAAACCGCGGCCAGACACTAGCAGAATCGTTTAAACACTAAATCCAACCGAACATTACATATTCACACACTAATCAAGGAATAAATACGAACACACGAAACTAATCACGGTACATGAACGGGTTAATCAAAGTTATAATGAAGTTTAGAATGTCGACCTTGGTTCCAGTGCCCTGGGGAGCCATATCCTTTGCGGTTAACAGCGGGTAATAAACTAACTGCTGATATTTTATCGGCCTTTTATAGCCGGGATCTATTTTTATCTTAATGTCCTTAAACATTTATAAAAGATACCACAGTGTTAAAACCATTCAGTGGTTGCACGATTTCCTTCCCATTTTCCTGTTACGTTTTTCAAAAATTGGTCATATCTTGCTTAGCTAGTATGTTTAACTTGAACTTATAATACTTAATAAATGAGGCAATTCCATTTAACTATTCTTAAAATAGTTATATGATTTTTTCTGGTATATGATTTCAATATATGCATTAAACATATACATAATAAAGGGCATAAAAATAAAAAAAATTAAAAAAAAAAGATTTAAAACGTTAGATTTAAAGATAAAAATATTAAATTTTGTTTACGCCGAACTACTAAATTTTTTGCAAGTATTCCATTCTACTTTAATCGTTTACCTTATGTAATTCCCATGATTCGAAATAAACATAATTTTTTAACGACAAAGAAAGTCATTGAATTAGACACGTCTTAATTTCATAACCATCTAGGCCCTTAGGACATTTGTGGTTAATGTAGTTTACCGACCCTTTTATAATAAGATCATGCAAGTTTACAACTAACATAGTTCTTAACAAGTATATGTTGAGCTTTATTAACTTACGTGCATGTCTGCTAGGGTTGTCAACTTTAACTTATATAAGGATGCATACTTCGTATTAGTATAATCTTGTGTTGTTTTTTAAAGGATTTTAAACGCGGTTTATTATACATTATTTTAGATTATTATTTCACCCGAAGTTTCGAGCACTTTACAGCGAGCATGGTCACGGGAGACTGAGAGTCAGTCTCCCTCAGACCACGCTTAAAATCCTTTAAAAAGTATTATACTTCGTATTTTTACCGACTCTCAAAATGCAAAGGAAGGATTATACAGTGTTGTATTAAACACGATAAAGTTTGTTTATCTGTTTATACGCACATATGTATATGCGCTAATTTTCGAAACTATCTGATGGATTGCAAATTTTTTACTATTAAGGAGAGCAGATTCACGAGGAAGATTGGTAGGGCGCAGCTATTTTTGTAATTAGTATGGATTTTCATTTACAGAATCTTAACTAAACTTCACAAATATCAGAATTTAAATATTAAAATTGCTTAAAGAATGAAATGTTACATAGCACAATCAGGAGGTGACAATGTGTTTAATATATATAACAAAGACGGGTATGTTACAACACACATAACTCGAGATCTGCTGGTCCAACTCGGCAGATAATTCGTAGAGTAGCTTAAGACCAGTAAAAGGACATAGGATGCTTTCAATCCGGGAATCCCACGGAAACAGGCTATATACGCGGGTGAAACCGCGGGGCACAGCTAGTTAAATATAATAAAACGTTTGAGCCTGGGTGTTTGCTTTCTTGTGCAACAAAGAACCTCCGTTAATTTCCCACAACATTACCAATGGTACCATTAGCATACGGTCTCTCCCGTCCAGTTCTACTCCTCTCCAAACTTCCTATCATTAATCCTCCCCTTATCCCCTCCCCTTCCATCAAGCCGGCAAGGCATCTGCGACACTTTTATGTTGCAAATGTTCATGGGCTGCGGTCAGTCACTTATATCAGGTGAACCGCATGCCCCGCTTGCCTGCTATAAAATAAAGAAAAATCCTAACGTTGCCACCCCTAACGTATGGGGTCAAGTAACGTCTGTGCCTTGTTTGCTTTGTTGATGTTTGAGCAACAAAGGGCCTACTCTGAGTTCGTGCAGGCACACATTATCATGATGGCACATTAATTTGCAGTAAATTATTAATAAATGTACCTGGACGTTTCACGCAACGCCAAAGTAAAGTTTGTATGGAAAATAAACAACTGATAAATTAATAGAAAACTAGAAATATATAAACGACCTTTTTAAAAGTGTGTGTGTTCACTAACATACATGCAAACATTGCATAAAAATGCTTTTTAACGGATTTTAAACGGGGTTAATATACATTATTATTTAACTTGACGTTTCAAACACTACATAGCGAGAGGTGTCACATAAATTCAAAATCCTCACGTTAAAATATACACAACAAAATACTAAATGTGATATTGTGAAAATTTCGTTACATAAACTTGAGCAGTGAACTCTATTACGTAATTGAAATTTGAAACGCTTATTAAATCTACGTTATCTAACTATCAGTAATGAACTAAAACCCCTCACATAATGGTATAAGCATACATAACACAATATATATATATTATGATTTAGTTCTAATACCTCTATTAGAACTAAATCATATCATGGCTGGAGAAATGAGGGTTAAACCCATTAAATTGTAAATCTACATTATTATTATAAAGAGGACAGATTTGACTATTTGTTTGTTTGAATTGAAGAGGCAAAATATATAACAAAATATATAACACTGAACAACAAAATCATATGACTTCTTAATGTTATGTATAAAGCAAAACATGGCACGGAAACCAAACTTATAGTACAAAAACATTATGACTAAGTCAGATGAAATAAGTAAAATTTTCCTTTGAATGCGTTTAAATTTAAAATTGTATAATATTCGCGTCAATCATTTATAAGAAGCCAAAAAAATTCATAATATTTTGTCTTCAAACGGTTTTCGTTTCCACGCTAATCGGATAAAAACTCATCAAAAAATTAAATCAGTTTTATAGATTTGGAATTTCATTACGATTCCGTCCAAATTCCGATAGCAATAGATTTAATTATCATAATGGTATTTCTCATTAAGGATTATGGCATTATTCCTTTTTCAATCCATTTCGATATTATTAGATTGCGTTGGGATTGATGAAATTGATGCAAATAACAATAGGGATGTTACCTGATATTAAATTTGATAAAATGCAAACGAATAAATGAAAAATGTTAATTTCATAGCGGATATTGAAGTCGTAACGTAAATCCGAAAAAAAAACAATTATTAGATGTCAAAAGTAATTTATTGCCTATCCCTTTGCTAAACAAACTCGTATATATAATAGCTGTACCACAGTGATAAAATCATACATGGTTGCACGATTTTTGACGTTTGCAAAAAGCCTCAGGGTTGTCACAAATTCTGTACACACTGGGAGGTAAAAACGATGGATTTTAAAAGAGAGTGTGTTGCGAATTATAATAAATAACCTTTATTTTTGTAACAATTTTGAAATGCAATACATTACAATACCTATTGACGATACTTTTTTAAATTTTACCCTAACAAATTTTTATCATCCTTGAAAGAAGAATCATGCAACACGAACGAAAAAATGTCGAATATCGAAGGAGAGGGATGCATCGGCAGACGTAAATTACCTACTACAGATAGACATATTACCCCGTCGTCACAACCACGAACGACATCTGTAGATGACGTCCGCGTTTGCATGAACTTATGTGTAGAGGGGTTATTACGATCTTTGTCTACTGACGACTGTCAATAATAAACCTTCCAATTGAACAGGAGACATGTCCAGAGCTACTAGTAATATCAATATTACCTACATAATATAATTTCATTGGCACATAGCCTGAACGTGCCTGAGAGGTGACCTAATACGAAGATGTCAATTCGCTTGTCAAGTCTGTGAACAGAAAAACTAGGACATCTTACGGATACAGGCACGTTCAAGAAGTAATTAAGAAGGGTTTGATAATATCTCATCTTTATCTATCTTTTAGGTTTCCGTACCTACAAGATTAAAACGGGACCCTATTACTAAGTCTCCGCTGTCTCTCCGTCATCATTCTGTATCTCATAAACCTCGATACCATTGCCGCTTTAACAATAAATCTTAAAAATTAAAAAAAAAAATCCCTAAATCCTTTCACACTTCGTGCACAAGCCCAAATAACATCAGGCCGTTTTTTTTTTCTTTTTTTTTTCATCATATTGAAAGTTTTCCTTAAAATTTTTACTAAGAGTTGGTATACATTATTTTCTTCGAAATTAAATCTGAACTAAGGACTAAATGCGTTAAATATTGATAATCCTATCTTATCTACTTTGATAAAAGCATATTATATCTATTATGTGTGTCGCATCAAAATAAATAGTTTCTAATAAATAATGGATCGATCCCCACAAGAGACATATAATAATGTTTCTCCCTGACAGAATCACCCATTTCCAGGTACATTCAAACGTGCCTTCACAGTCCTTCGCCCCTCTCGAGAACTTGGGACATCACACTTATCAAAAAATATAAAAAACAGGTTTAAGATTACCCATTCGTAAATATTTATATATAATTAATAAATACCATCCCAAAGACTTTAAAACGCTACATTTAAAATGAACTGTTTTATTTTTTCTGTGTGAATTCGCGCGTTAATTTAGGCTTGATTTAGGGTTGACAGTTAAAGCTAGCGTGAGGGAATGCTTAATTTTTGGCCCTTTATTAACTCCCTCATAACGTAGGGGTGGCTTATCTGTAATTGTGACCATCTTTCACTTGGTTATTTTAGGTTATTTAAACTAATAATCATGGGTTTGTGAGGTTTTCACTAATAAAGCGGTAAGCTAGGCATCTAGACCAGACTGTATTTAAATATATTTCAAATCTTTTGTATTTTCATTTATCTATACTTGTACTACAAAATGGAAACATTTATGTTTTTATAAAAATAATAATAATAAAAGTTTTTAGCTCAAATATATACATTGTCATTAATATAGATTATAGAAGTTATTGGCCAATCTGCCTGGAGCTGACTTGTACATAGAGATTGACATACATAGATTTGGTATTTTCTGAGTATGTTTGTAATGTTTTCATATAAAAATACGGGACGATGTCAATTTCATTAGGTAGCTGCATCTGAGTGACATATGCATATTACATCATGCTACGGGAGCGAAGCCGCGCGGTGCAGCTTTATGACAATTGTAATAAATTTTAATAGCCTTGTTAATATTTGAATTCCACATCATAATCGAAGTAAATTTAAAACGTTAAACTTGTATCCCTCTCATTACGCATCTCAAGACCTGCACCAACATCACGAGATTTCCATTCAAAATCCAGTAATTACTGACATGCAGTGCCTTTAATATGGCACCCCTAATGGCATGCAATTAGAACTACACAATGTCTCAATAGACGGACGCAGTCTTTAATTCTCGGCGTAATTATGTGCAGGGTAGGATTAAAGGGCAAAATCCACTTTGAATGCATTTGAATGTGGTATAAATGTGAAAGGAAAGTGTTTTATAGTACTATATTTTTGTTAAATCTTATCATAAACCATGTACATCCTACTAATAATAAATGCGAAAGTTTGTGAAGATGGATGTATGCATGTTTGGTACTGTTTCACGCAAAATATACTGAACCTATAAATAGACCTAGAAATAGAAGCCTGATTGCACATTCGCTACATTTATTTTCCGCAATTTGTATCGTATTGTTCATACACTAATTAACAATGCAAAATATTGCAGAACTAATTATTATATTGCAAACTGGAAGCCAATTAAATTAACTCACAATTGTGACTAAAAATATTAACCTAAGAAAATAATCATTAAACTCACACTTATCCTTATGAAATAATTTCAAAAGTCGTCCACCTACGTCAAATTAATTCTAAGATTTTAAACGCGAAATAAATCCTTAATCGTGTCATATAAAAGTGCAACGCATTCTCTTTAAAATTGAAATCTTGAATTCATATACAGTCAGATGATTTACGAATTTTAGATTAATAACAATAAAGCTTCGAAAACTTCAAAACTATAACGATAAAATATTCCCTTATTTGTAGAGAGATAACCAATAATAAATTTAAAAAATCATACAAATCTTCATACAAAAGTGTAACGTATTCTCTTGAAACACAACCTGTACGAGAACTTATTAACAGCACATTCGATCTTTAAATTCACAGTTTGTATCGCATAGACGCTACTTAACAATACGAAATATTGCAGAAGCAATTACTTCGCTCTTCTTAACTACTGCAATGAAAGCCAATATTTTATTATTTCCTGATGGACACAAATAGGAGATTAATAAATAATCAAAACAATATACTTAATTTCGACTCACCCTAATAAAGAATCTCAAAACAGTACGAAACTATGCCGACAAAATGTCCCTTTACTTATGGAGAAACCATGTAAGAATATCTATACTAATATTATAAAGAAGAAAGACTTTTTTTCTTTGTATTGTATAGGCTCCGAAACTACAGGGCCTATTTGGATGAAATTTTGTATAGAGATTCTTTGAAACCTAAGCAATTATATAAGATAGTTTTTATCGCGGGATATACGCAATTCGCATACAATATCTTATTAATAGCACATTCGTTCTATATACTACACAATTTGCACCGTATTGTTCATACACTAATCAACAATGAATGAGAAATATGGCAGAACGAATTACTCCGCGCGTCTTAACTATTGTGCACTGCGAGCCAATTAAATTACACCCCGGCTGAAAGCGAGTTTAATACGTTTCAGAGATAGTACATTTGTATTCAGGAGTAATCTGAATATCTTTTGTATCGCTTGTTATCGCGATTACGTAATTTTAATATGATTAAATTAAATTTAACTCTACTTTTGTGTCTAATCTGGTTATGTATAATCTACAGTAATATTATAAAGAGGAAAACTTTTTTGTTTGTTTAGTTGTAACGAATAGGCTCAAAAACGTCTAGACCGATTTTAAGAACTCTTACACAATTAGAAAGCTACATTATCCACGAGTAACAAATGCTATATTTTATGAGCTATCCATATAACATTATGCTACGGGAGCGAAGCCGCGCGGATCAGCTGGTGTTACAAATAATTTTTATTACAATTTATTTTTTTTTTTGCAAGAGAAGTGGGATATTTACCGAACTTTAATAAACAGATAACGAGTAAAGATTTGAATAAGATAAAGATTAAACAAATTTTATAACTACTACTATTAAACAAAGAAAACGCCCAAATATGGTTAAAAAAATACGCACGAAGTTTTACCGCTGAACGTTCAACTACACTATAACTCTAACCAAACAATAAAAACATCATACAACAATGTAGCACAAAATAAAAACAAATCCAAACCCATTATTATTTTGTACACAGTACATTTGACACGCTTTAAAATCCATTTGAAAGAACCAAGCACGCGATGCACTAAATAACTGCTCTTCAAACTTTTCAAAGGCGGGTAGAAAGAAAAAACCAAACTGCATTTTACCGTGACCTACACAAATTGCTCATTATACGCGAAAAGTGACACCGACAGCGTTTATAAGAGACAATTTACGGTTTGTTAATTCACTTTATTAATTACGAAGAATTATAAGGACGTGACTGTAGCTTTGAACGTTTTCCTGGAAAGTCAGTAATGTGTTAACTTTAATTGCTAAAGTAAACGAAACTAACAAAATACTTTGATCAAAAGTACTCGATGTATAAAAGAATGATAATACCAATATAGATTTAACAGTGTTTATATATTACTATGCTCCTATGAAAGGAGGATTGATGGTATGGGAAAAAATTGTTGTTTTCACGATTTCCCCGATATTTATTCGTCCTGTCCGTCTAAAAAAGTCAAGCTGCGCTTAGCAACACACTTGGCGATTCATATTTATTCAATTTATATAGATTTGGAACACCGATATCGTATCATCGTCCTATTATCAGATTGCGTTTGAAATTCGAAAAATTTTAAATCGAAATCTTTTCATGGACATGACCTTAATTTTTTTCAACGTGTTAATAAAATCCCATATACGTAATATCATATAGTTTTGAAGCAAAACCAATAGGTATATCATTAATTTTCCTTTCACACCTCTATTACTTATCGGACCGCTTATTCGGCCGTTTATCAAGAAAATTGCAGTTTGTAATTTATTGCTAGATTTGTCGTGATACGGCCAATAACCATTTATTAAGACTATTTTAGATCGCTATTAGTGTTCAACAGTAAAACGTTTACATCTGATTAAACTTTATGATTTGCCGCAATAATATAGACATCAGTTTTGGCGATTTTTGATTCATAAAAAGCCAGTTAGTATACATTTTTATACTTAGACATTGTATAAATTCCCTTAACACAATTAGTAAAAAAAATTAGACAAATATTGAAGAAATTGGAGAACGTTCAAATGACTCTGCCACTGTAACATCTAGGTCACAAAGTTTTAGCATAAAAAATATACCATACATGTATCGCTTTTCCAAAGTTTAAGGAAACACTATAAAATGCAAAGCGTGTATGACAGCCCGAATTATAGCCGCATCCCAGAGGTCCTTGGTGTTCCCTTATAATACACCATTTACACTTTAACACCTCAATAATGCATAATCACTATTATTCTTAGTATACACGCATTAAAACATCAAAATCAAGTCATCTCAATGAAGGCTAGGACCATTCTTGTGCCCAGTTAGCGCTACTAGCGAATGAGGTCCTAGTATGAGCTGAAATATTGCTTACAAAGTTTGATATTAAGTCTAGCGTTAAAACAAAGTTTAAAATTCAATAATAATTAACATATCACAGTATTGTAAAATCCCTTTTTGTTCGAAAATAGAAGGAAAGAAGTTTCCGAAAGATAAAACTGTCACAAAGCAGCAGTTAGTAGCGTTCAATATAATTACAAAAAACATTTAAATTTAATATTTCCTCCTCAGAGACCTCACGCTACACTAGCGCCTCTAACGGCGAATTCACCAGTTTTGTTTATGGGACAGGTAAATCTAAACTGAAGCTATATCTTGGGACATAAAACTGAGCGAAAACAGCAAAACGCTTTTATACGTATGGCAACAATGAAACGCTTTTTAATTAATCTGCAGCATTCAGAATTATGACTTACATAAGGTTAGCTCGCGATGTCACGGCTAGGGTTGCTACACGCACGTTTTAACAAAGCATCGCAGGGTATACTGGGTAGACCGATATACATGGGTGATTAACACCCGTATTTTTGTACCCCAACGCATAGAGCCCCACAAATATGTTCAGAGACCATACCTAATTGAAAATATCTTACTTCGTATAGTATTACTGCTTTACTTATATAAGTAATGTTTATGAATACGTGTTTGCTAGAATTACAAATCAGAGCGTAATTCACCTAATTTAAAAGACGATAGATAGATATATCCTCATAGAGGATATAAATCGAACTTAAAAGTATGGTTTTTGGTAAAATAATTAGCTTTTATTGTTGATGCTTATGGTAATGGTATGGCTAGCTCCGAAAAAATGTTTTCCCCAATTATGATCATGTCCTTTTATGTTTTGTAAGCCAGCCTTGCTTTAATATCTTTCACTGTCCAATGTATTTTTGTCTTAAGTCACTTCTTCAGGAATCCAAGATACAGGCTTTGCCTTGTTCGGAGCCTAATGTGGATATAAGCCTTAAGGATAACCTATGTAATGTTTTTTAAATAAATAAATAAATGGTCCTATGAGGCAACTAATGTCTTCCAAACGAATATATTTTCTGTTTGCAACTGACAACCCTATCTCCGGCATGTAATAATAAAAGCTCCCGTGACATTAACGTTCGACATATAAAGCACAGATAAAACAGAACGAAGGCTCGCTGATTCACGGTAGTCTGTCTTATGTCACAAGACAGGTACGGGCATAACATTTATTGTTTACTAGCTTTACAGCGCGTCTTCGCTCTCGTAAGTCGTAGCATAATGCCTTTGTTCATTGGGGATAATCTAGGATTCCAATGGTAAAATAATTTTCAATTGGCCATTGGAAAAAAAAATTCAATAATCCGGTTCAGTTTATTGTATTCATTCGACACAGAAAGACGGGCATGAGACTTCATTTTATATACAAATATAAAAATAGTCCTATCCACCCAGATCGAATGATTGTGCTGTTAAAAAAATAAAAACCTACTACCTGCGTTCACATTAATGTATTAAATAATAATCGGCTTTTTCCTTAATCGTCCATAATAAGTCGAAATATGAAGCACACGGATAAAAAAGAACAAATGTTCGCTGATTTACGATAATCTGTCTTAAGTCACAAGACAGTTACGATAGCTATATGTATTGTTTACGAACTAATGTTTTCATGGCTACAGAAAATGTACATCAATATCTAACAACCCTAAAATACTTATTCGAAATAATAACGAAAACATCTCACTCAAAATTATTAATTAGAACTGTATTTATACTTGACCTCGTCGAAATTGTAAACTAATTCAATTAAATACAATACAAAATCGGAATAATAGAATTTAACTTTCCCAAAACAGCGAACAAGATAAAATCACTACAATTTGAATACTTCGTAAACACTCGAATTCATTTATAAATCAGTTTGTAATAACAACTAAGTTTGAGTACTATTGTAGCTAAAACTCGAGGAATAACTATAAATTATTATTATGGGTATAACATTGAAACAACAGTTCTACGAACGATGGGTCTTTTGGCAAAACATCACAATTTATTTTTATAAGTATAGTTAGAGCATTTTTTCAAGAGTTTCAGAGCCAAATTCAGAGTATAAAGAATAGTGAAAAATGCTACTAACACCCGATGTTAATTATAATAATAAATAATAATATTCTTTTTGGAAAAAACGCAACCATTTATGCCGTGTGGCAACGGGTTAGAATACGTGTGTCGCCACCCCATTTTTACCCGTGGGTGTCGTAAGAGGACACAGAGGGTTATTCTGCTGCCTAACACCATCAGCATTAAAAGAGAATGAATGAACAAATAAAATGTAGCCAATGTATGTACAAAATTTAATCGAAATCTGCCCAATAGTTGACGCACATACAAACAGATTTTTTAAACTATGGTTTTTGAAGATATTTAAAACATAGGTATTGCATAGCAATAATTACTCTTTTAGAAAATATTTAACGTACAGATTTTTTTTTGTTTTGATTTAATATTGAACAGATTGAATAGATAATCAGAGGAAATCTAACAGCTAAACAACGATTACCTGTAACTGTAAAAATTTTAATGCCGGGAAATGCAAATGACCTAAAAGGTGCAAAATCTTGCTAAATTGAAAATAGGTAAAGGCACTGACTTTGAATAGATTAAAAAAAATAAAAGTTATTTTCAACTTTTTAGTGAAAGCAAGTCCGTTCTAATTTTTCACAAAAAAGTAATTAATCCACAACGTAGCGATAATAATACAAAGACACTTAAAACAAAGATGTATTCCATCACAAGATCAAAGAAACAGCGAAAATCCTTTCATTTCACGTTTTTTCGCTATAAATTTTCAACAAAAAATAGACATAATGAACTGAATCGACCTTGCTCTATTTTGCGCTTCTATTGTCTATGTTTTGTATGAAACAAGAATTATTCGCAAAAATGGTTATTTGACTCTTTTTAAACATCTACTTAATAACTGTATTATATTTATATTCAAAAATTCAAGTAAGTATGTATAACCTTATGATGTTTTTACATTGAAAACAACACATTACAACAAAGTAACGAATTTCATCAAAATTAATTTTTACCCAAGCCTAGCTTCTGCAGGAACCTTATAGATAAATAAGATAAAAAAAAAAAAAAAGATAAATAAGATCCTATCACCTAATCCTAACTTTTAGCCTCTATCTGTAAACAAAAATTCATCAAATCCATTCAGTATTTGCGGCATGATTGACACACATCCAAACTATCACATTTATAAAATTAATAGGATTCTTGACCAAAGTATAATTCTAAAATTAGATTAGAGAATTCGAAATCTAGATTAAAATTAGAGAATGTAGATAGATCATTGAGAGTCATGATATCGTTAAAATATTTTATTTTGTTACTATAATAATTTTATGTCTTTATACAATAAAGAGTTTTCAATTCATTTCATTTAGAAAAAAATGATTATCTTTACAAAGTATTATCGAGTTCGGTTTCACTATGTCTGCGTAATAAGTTTAAGCCGACAAATATTTTTATCAAAGGGTGGTAATGTAGAGTCAAACCTCTACACGATATCATAAAGTTGTTCAAATATAAATAATCATAGCCCTAATTGAAATCCTTTATGAAAAGACCAAATATTTGCATAACAATTGTGATCAAAACACGTGTCCCACAATAATATTATTATATAAAAATTGATAATATTTCATCGGCCACTTATCGCAGTTGATAAGAAATGAACTCTGCGATGATTATGAATCCTTGAATATAGCCATTGTATGAATATAATACAAAGATCTTATTGACGGCAAACTACTACATTTAATTGGTATATAAAATGCACAATTATACCAATAAACACTACCATGTTATTATTTATATGATCCTATATTTAAATATTGTCGTTTTGTTTAATTTTAGCCGCAAAATAACCAAACTTTGTCACGCAACGCATATCCGATGAAAGTCTAAAAAGCTCACGTAAAACATGAAAAGAAAACTTACATAAAATTTTAAAACGCGTATAAAAACGGGAGAAAAATCACTATAATTACACTAAAAATAATAAACTTAGAGAAAAATGTAAACTCACTTTTTAAAACCACGTGTTGTGTTGACACGCTCCTGACAAACTGTCGGGATGCGACCACTACCGAGTCTAAACTCTGAATTGTGAATACCGCGTATTTACCGAGCTCTCTGAAGAAACACTACGGTCTACAGTCTACACTCCGTCTGTGCCATGAAAATAACGAAGTGTCAATGGAAAAATCGTCCTTAATCCGTCGTAACAAAGCACCGAATCCACTAATGAATTGTTATTTGTAAATAATCACAGTGAACACGGGAAAGTGTTGCTATTTCTTTCGTTCGTACGACTTGACATACGAAAGAACGAGAGACTAAACAGGACTCGCGCATGTGCATTCTTTGAATAGAAAAGTGAATAATAGAGACGCGTAGAAAATAAATCTCGCAGGAGAACTTTTATTCTCGAATTATTAACATTACTATTATTGAAAAGAAAATGTAAGGAATAGTTTTTTATCAATTTTCATCTTTGACTATAAAGTAAACCTAAATATTAAATTATTATGTATGTTTCTTTCTATATGTACATACCTATAAAATTAAAGTTTTCACGGTTTCCATATTTTAGGAATATCTCACACCAAAAAAAATTAAAACGCTGTAATATAATTTTAACTTTTAAAGTTATAAATAGATGTTTTTGCGAAAGAATTCGTCAACTTACCAATACAAGACGGCACCGTGTCGTTCCACCTATTATCATCATAGCACCATAGCATGCGCGCCCTCTGTCGCGTGTCGATAAAAACATAGTTAACGTTGCACATATAGTGGGCTACGTCTTCATTTCTGTACACAATGTAGCCGTTAGGTGGCGCTTCTAATGTAACACAATTTATACCTGAAAACAAGTTCTGGTTAGCTTTCGATAGATGGCGCTAAACATAAAATTGTATACTGTTTAATTTAGTACTGGCCCTCATAGATGGCGTTAAAAATGCCTTTTTTTTAAAATAAGCATTTTAGAAAACATAATTTCCATTAAAAAGAAGAAAATGTTTAATCATTTCATTTCACGACATACAACTAGATATAGAATTTAAAAGTAGTTTGGATCATGCGTTTGAAATTAAAACTCACTTTTATAATGTAACAACACGCCCCGCTTAGGGAAGGCGCCCTTAGACTTAGCTTCAACTAATATTTCAACGGTGTTTGTGGAGGAGACCAACCGCAGCGGCGTCTCCACTTGATCACAGCTGGTGAAGAGAATGTCACCGTTGGAATCCCGCACAGATACGAAGTCTGTGCAGTTTGATTCGAATGGTCCAACGCCTGGAAAGATTAATTTTAAATCAATATTCATTTAGATACTTATTTATGGCAATTTAAAATTATAGTCTTCTTACGGTTCACACAAAGATTAATTAACGTGTTTCTTAAATCAGTGGATTCACACAACATAGAAATAGAAAATATTTTTATGATAAACTTTTACAATGTACTTATATCTACACTAATACTAAGAGGAAAACTTTGTTTGTTTAGTCGTAATGAAAAGGCTCCAAATCTACGGGCATCCTTGCGTATGGATGTAGGCCTA
>LQNK01000120.1:393535-411017 GCA_001586405.1 Phoebis sennae | reverse complement strand
AATGTGCGAACGTCAGTTGCAAACTAGTATGCAACAAATCTTCGACTCGAGTCGCGTATCTTTCTAGTCTCGTAATGGGAGAAGGGCCTTACGATGTTGCGTTGATCAAACTGCTACGGTGCTCATGACGTCATATTTGTTGGACTTTTTCTAGCCAATACGAAAACCGTAGTTTGACAATTGATTATTGGTCACTTTGTAAAGTGATCTACGCTTTAATTGTCAACGAAGATATGCAATAGACCAGCTTATATGATAGGGATAAAGGATATCCAACAGACGATTCATATCTGTTATGACGTTCCGTCATTTAGGGTCTAAAAGTAAGGGGTATTTTTATGGTATATAATCTTATTATACACAATAACATATACCGCAGATAATTTTAATCAGCTTAACCGATATCGGGCTACACACGCTTCCCAAAGGAATTAGATAGTAAATTGGAAATGTGTTGCAATGGTACTGCGATCTTATTTAGATAAGGAAGTACAATTATGGAGATAAAATGTTATTACATACATTACCGATTGGAGCAACTAATAGTGATTCTACTCGTATATTTTTGGTCGAAGAGCGATCTAAATTTTGTGTCAAAATCCTTCGTTATTATTTGTTTATGAATGCAAAATTAGTGTTGTCACATAACAACATTTAATTTCATCTAATTTTTTTTTTATATTGGCATATTAAAGTTGAAATTTATGTCAATTTGCAAGAAAACATTCCTAAACACTAATTATATTATGTACATGTAATATGCACTTATTAATAAATTATTTATTACAACTGAAACAATTTTTCATTGTAAGAAACGAATTAAAATTTTTAAAAAGTTGAATTTTTGGACATCATTTTATATATTTTTTAAGTTCAGTCTTAAAATCTGTCCCTATTCAAACCGAAAGAAAAATATAAAAATACAAAAACAACCGCGGAATCGGATTAAATTTGGAATCCGTGCAATTGACATACAAGCAAACAAACAAAAGTATATAAAAGTTTAGATCCGTAACTCTACTGAATTTACCGCGGCCATTAAAATAAAACTGCACAAAACTTACGATTTCACACAAAATCGTGATTTCCATTGCAACGACACGCACGTGTCGAACACAATAGCGTCACATCAACCCTAAATAAAGCATTTTGGGGTAAAATACCAAATAAAAATGTCCATTATAACTTGACCCGTCCCTTCCAACATACTATTACATTTCCCATAAATAATTCAAACAGTATTGAATTTAAGGGGTCTTGCAAAACTGGTCGGTCAAATTTGAAACTGTACGTGTGTTTCCCAAAGGAATATAGCTTTTATTTTTATTACGATGACCCACTGCTATGCTGTATTTTAAAACGACCTTTATACCATTGAAACACGGTACGAGAACTACACATGTTAGAAATAATTAAATTTAATGAAAGTATTCATCAGGGTGCAATTGTTAATTGATTTGTTAGGCTTGTTAATGGTGTTGATACGTTTAACAATGAACTGTTTATTGCATGTTTATTATATGAAAAAAGATTGGAATAAATAAAGTAATTATTATAAATGAATTGTTAGTATACACAAATGAAAAACAGTTCCTTGTCTACACCTTTACAATTTCCTGTTCTCAATATTGTCTATTTTATCTTAAAATCGACAGAATTTCGTTAAGCTTACCAAAATATTATACAAGATTGTCCATTATCATGCTAAGAATAAGAATGTTTGAATATAAAAGTGATTTCCTAGTACGTTAATACAGACATACTAGCTGTGCCCTGCGTATATCTCCCGCTCCCGTGAGATTTCCGGGATAAAAACTATGCTATGTCCTTTCTCAGGTTTCACTCAATCTCTGTGCAAAATTTCATCCAAATCGGTTCAATGGTTTAGGCGTGAAAAAGAGTTACTTTCGCATTTATAATATTAGTAAGCATTAAGTGTGACCAAATTTAAAATTGCTTAAGAAACATCAACTTAAAATCAAATTCTCTTCACCCAATTACAGACATCTCTAATTAACTTCAAACCTCATTACCGCAATCTATAAAGCCAGTCAACAGCCACTAAATAAGTCTTAACCCTCCGCCTAACGATTGTAACACGTGTGCTTTGGCCCATTGACGAAAGCTCCAGGGATGGTATTCCTGGGTGGAACAATGGGTAAATCAATCTTGTGTTTTGTGCGTAATATAGATTGGCTAGTTTTATTGAACAGAATTAATAAGCCCTGTGTATTTTTGTGGGTAGAAAAATAATAAACGTAAAGCAGTGCTGTATGAAATATTTTATTGACATATCAAATAATGTAATAAGGATTCTGACTAACGATTTATATTATTAAGAAAGCGTATTACAATATTCAGTGCTCACTATGTCTATAAATTGAAGAAATGTAAGGATTATGAAAACTTTTTGGATTCGTAAAGAAAGCAGACACTTTTCAAAATACTAGTTGGCTATTGACTGCTTGCTGAATATTGATTGCTTATTATTAACTATTATAATATATATTAACCACATTATACCTCGCTACACCATTTAATGCATACTATGCATAATAACTCAAACATAATATTTAGCCATTATCGAAATCGAAATGCTTTACATTGTTCACTTCGCTATAATGAGCTTAATAAGGCTATTTCACGCATTATATAGGGAATATTATCAAATACAATTGATTCCTATAATAACCGACACATGGGCTGCGTTTTGGATAGGCGTGACGTCACAACACACATCTGTCTAATATCGAAAGAATCGATTTCACGGTTCACTTGGCCTGTGGGACCATATCAGCATTATAATGGTTAAGTTCTTTATTATATTTGGCCCTATATTTTTCTGATTCTAAGCTTTCTTTTAAGTAAGCATCCATCACAGACAAAAGTCCGTTAGATAAATCTCCGTCAATGAGGGTAAAATCATTTTAATTGAAACAAGATAAATAAGTAAATAAATAATAAATATTCGGGGACATTTAACACTACGCCACCTAGTCCTAAACTAAGCAGAGCTTGTACTTTGGAGACTAGATGACCGATAGAAACACTTAAACATATTTTTTTGTAAATACAAACATACTATACATAGATCACCCAGGCACTAGAAATTACAATGTTCATCACATCATAATTTTCTACTCCTGGGAATCAAACCTACACCTCTCGGCACTATAGACCAATGCCACATCCACTGTGCCAATCAGGTCTTACAATTCATATGTAATTCCAATTGATAATTATCTATCTTTGTGTCAAATTCCCTTTTCGGAAATCGGTCTAGTAAAAGGAAGTCACCATCTCGCACAAAATAGACATTGCATTTAATCCTTCCCTTTTCCTTTCTTTGGTGTGAGGATGTTAAACACCTTGTAACACTTATGTAATGGCACGTGTTCTTATGCTAAGTAGGATAGTAATCCTTTAACATGAACCATTGTAAAATTGATCCAAATACTACGCTGAAGTGCATATATTTATAGTTATTATTGAGACAATACTCTTTAAAACACTTTTATTTTCAATACCACTATATATAACATCATGTGAACGTCGAGGCAATAAAACTCGACAATACGAACATGTGAGACGGTTAAAAAGGACAAAACCTTTCCAACTATTTTAGTGAGTTGTTCTAATTAAATAGTGATGATGTGATAATCTGCACACAAAAAATATAATGTTAAAGTGTCTTACCCTTAATAGAGACTATAAGAAAAGTGTAAATGGACAAATTCTTAGTTTTACTTAGCAGTTTAAGTTAAATTAAAGAGATTACATAGAATTAGCATTAATTATTTGTTATGTTAGTGGACTATAAAATTATAAATATATGTAAAAAGAAACTATATTACAAAATAATGTTGGTTTATGTACCTAACCACAGTGTATCAATTTTAATTGAGAGCATACATATATTTTTATTATAAATAGTTAGAAACAACTCACCATCAAAACAGGCATATTTAATATACACCACTCCTGGTGCCCATCTGACTGAAGGTGGGTAGTCTTCAGCAAGCACGAAGCTACAGTGGTTCACACCTGTACACCTGCAAACAAGAAGAATAATTATAATTACAGTTATATCGCAGAATAAAAATAGGCAAAGAGCGGCTATTAAAAAACTATACAAAAATCAAATTAGTTCAGAACTGTTTCTAGTTCAACAATCACAATTTTGTTTATCCACATGAGGATTGAAAATACTACCAACGGAAAATGGAAAAAAATATTTGTATTTATTGCACGAAAGAAACACATACAACAAAAACAGCGACAAATATGTAAATTAAATTATTGCCTCGAGAAATTTTAATGTACTACCTATGTATATTCAAACAAAGACGGGTTTGTGTAACAAACTGAGACACTCGAGATCTGCTGGCCCAATTCGGCAGAAAATTCGTAAGGACATAGCTTAGGACCAGGAGAATAAACTAGGATATTTCTAACCCCGGAAATCCCACGGGGAAGGGCTACGTAAGCGGGCGAAACCGTAGGGCACAGCTAGTTTAGTTATAAAAACATTGATTTCTCGTATTGAACAATATCTGTTGACACTTTGTAACAGCGAACTGTGACCAACATGCCATATGCTCGCGATGATGTACATTTGAACTATTTCATTAAACTTCGAAATAACTCTCGTAATTCATTGTATTAAAAGCTGGAAGAATGTGAAATATTTGTTATACATTTGCATGAAATATGCAAAACAGGAAACAGCCATTACGCGTATCTATTATTTGTTTTCAATATTCAACATTGCAGTAAAATGTGAGCGCGTTTGACCTTAACAGCTGCTGAAAATTGTATATATCCGCCCTGCTGCGAAATCCTTAGTTTTGAAAGTAGTTTATTTTATAAAATAATAAACCACTAAAATTACTGCACGAAATATTTGCCAAGAAAATTATGGATAAACATTATAGTATCATGTAGACAAACTGATTATTGTAGTGAGAAAGCAACATTTTAGTTCAAAAAATTTAAAAAAAACACGTAAGTTTGGAATGCGCCCTCTTAATCCTTTTTTACTTATATTTAGAGGGAAAACATCGAAATTCATGTCTACATCAAACGTAACAACTGTATAGTTATCTAATAGAAATTATGAGAACCCCGGGCATAAACGACCAGGCATCTCGACTGGTTCAAAAAGCACGGTAAGATAGTTCATCCTAGAGCTAACAGTACTTTCTAGAGTTAATAAAAGGGTTATATAATGCCGAAACATAACTTTTATATGAGAACATTTGCCTTAAGTGTCATTACGTAATACAAGAAATATGATTTTTTTCCGATTTTCTGGGTGGGCTTTTAATCGTTCCCCAATCGATTTTCTATCTCCTATTAAATCGCTAGTAAAACCTAAATCAAATCCTCGCATGTGTATTAAAATACGCCGATGTCATAGCCCACGAAGGATATGTTTCATTAATTGACGGTTTTTTAAATGTCAAAGGTTATATTCAATATAGACAAAGAAACACGTAAAAAAGTTGTTATAATAGACTCGCCCACTGCACGCCTACTCCCTTTTATTTATAGAGGAAAAAAGCTTGAAATATAAAATTAAATTCTATGGGATTTCTGTACGATCCAAAACAAACAAACAAAAATCTAATAATTTTAGAGTTATAATAATTGTTTTAAGTATATTCTTTAACATTTAATCGCTTAAAAAGTCACTATATTAATTCGTGAAACAAAAATTTTGGACCCCTACGACAATTGATTGGACAGAGGAGTATCACATTTGGCACAATTATAGTTTAGTAGTAAGAAAAGTACAAAACATACACACAACACAACACACCACATTATTAGCATTAATATTTAATATTTTAAATAATAATGCTTATAAAGTTTCGCGTTCAAAAAATCGTTTTCGCGATCAGATTTAATTAATGACGTTAAATCAATAAAAAAATATAACACATGTTACCACGCATTTGACACACACAATCAAGAATTTTGTACACACATACAAACTCTATTTATAATTAAATTTTAAGGCAATTATTTTAGCACACATGTTTTATAATTGGATTACGATTCGAAGAATTCATTATAATTCAATCTTCTCTTCACCATTTCATTTCTATACGAAAACCTACAACCTTCATGGAAGGTTGAATTAATTAAAGTTATATTCAGTCGCCTAATTAATGTAAGAAGAGATTTATTTATGCTACATTTTGTTCATCGTCGCCCAATCTAATTACATTTGTCATTCAACTTGACTTTTTCGAACATAATTTACTTCCACGGATCAAGTATCAAAAAACACTAAATGAAAACTATCGAATACAATAACATAAGAATAACTAAATTATATTAAAAGTAATCAAAATACGCTTTATAGTATTTTAACGTAACCTTAGAGTTATTAATTAATTCGCGTTTCTTCTGATCTCGTAACATATATGTTATCCTGAACCCTTACCTATATGTATACGAAGTTTCATCATAATCGATTCAGTAGTTTGTGCGAGAAAGAGAAACAAACATATATATAAACATACATATATGCATCCTCACTATTTGTATATGTAACAGATATGTGACAGGTTATGCCCAAATTTATTTCAACCAATATTTATCGAGACAGAATATATTCACAGATTACCTTCTAGAGACGATGATCTGAAATAGAATACGCATTTTAAAAATGTTCATAGCACAACATGTTTTCCCAATCTACACAGCAGTTTCAAACTATTCCCGCACAAGCCTTATAAATCGCTCAACTTCGAAGCGTCCATGCACCATTTGTCCTCAACTGAGCAGTTAGCAAAGTTTTTCATATTTACAGATATGATAAAACCTTTTATAGAAATATAATATTTATTTTCAGAGAATCACTTCTATTTGTACTTCAGTTCGTACAGATTGCGTGAACGTGCGGACAAAATGTAAGGTCACAAAATTCACCAGTAACCATTAATGTATAAAAGTTAAGCACTGTGTTTAGAACGGTGAGGGGGGAGGGGAGGTGTTCTTATCCCATTCCACTCCCATCCTGTTCTAGTCCTCTACCAATTTCCCATCATTAATTCTCTCCTTATCTCCTCCCCTTCCTTCAAGCCAGCAAGGCATCTGCGACACTTTGATGCTGTAAATGTTCATGGGCTGCGGTCAATCACATAACATCAGGTGAACAGCTCCGCTTGCCTGCTATCACATCAAAGATAATAATAATTATACATCAATGTTACACTAACAATAGCTTTCACGCAGGAAACGTCCGCAATTTTAAAAATCATCTGTAGCCTGTACATACTAACCACGTTAACTAACCAAATTAAAATTATAGTTCTTTTGATGATATTAATATTGTTACAGTAACATATTTTTAGTCTAACATATTTTAGTCTATTTCCAGTTATATGGAAATTGCATTCGAAAAATCGATTTAAAAGGCCTTAAGCGAATTTCCGACATATTAAACACTCTACGCCGTACAAAATTGAATTATTTTCAATCTATAAAACATTCTAATCTAAAAAAGATAGAGCATTCCATTTATCTTTTTGAAACATAATAATGTAGACTTTAATTTCTTTCAAGCTTTTAGCTGTAGATTAATCATACTTAACTTCCAACTTAAAACGTTTAGTACGATGCTAGATCTTAATGGGGTTCTATCTTTAAATTAAACTTACAATGCGGTGAAATGGAATTATTTTCATATTTTATCTAAGTATTATTCTGTTGGATTTGTAAAAAATACTGCGAATTTTAATAAGTCGTAAAATGAAAGAACTTATCGTATTTTATATATTTTCTTTTCTAAAATTCTGCGAAAATATACTGAATAATGAAACGTATTCTTTCTTCTATAATAAAACTAAAAAGTTGTGCGTGACTTCAAGTAAGATGTCCCTTCTATCCTACCTATTATCGACCAGAATCCTACTAATCCTCCTATCCTTTTATTATAAATGAAAGTTTGAATGTTTGTGTATCAAGTACACAAACATTCAAACTTTCATTGAATTTCACTGATTTTTATGAAATTTCTTGATATTTTGATACTAGTTGATCCGCGCGACTTCGCTCCTGCATAATGTTATATATATAGCCAATAAAATATAGCCTATGTTACTCATGGATAATGTAGCTTACAAATAGTGAAAGAATTTTAAAATCTGTCCAGTAGTTTTTGAGCCTATTCATTAGCACCAAATAAAATTTTCCTCTTTATAATATTAGTGTAGATTAGATGGATTAGGTGAATTTGTATTGATCTGTAGTAACCGAATTTCACGGCAGCAGCTTGTTATCAATAATACACTTAAACCGATTTAAAATATTTTAATTTAACTTAGTGGTTACTTGCTTAAAGCACGCCCCAAAAGATAACATCATTTAATTTCCTTTTACCTTTAGGTGGCCATGACGGAATCGGAAATGACTTGTGTAAATATTATATCATCGAAAATGCAACAAATTATAGGTTGTACTACGACTACACTACTACACTATTTAATAGTTTAAAAGATGTAAATAGCTTATAAACTTAGTTGCCATATACTCTACGGGTAAAAGTCCCTTCAAATAAATAGAAAAAAGTTCTAATGTGATGAAAAAAACAATTTAATGTGAAAATGTAGTGAGAACTCGGGAAACGAGTGATACTACTGACTGCTTTTTTAATATTATTTTTATTTATTACAATAATCAAGGTTATATATAATCGCTTTGCATATATCACAAAGGGTTGATAACATGATATTCAGCAAAAGAATAAAGTTTATTAACTGTCCATGCATGCAACAATAAAATTAATTTTACTTACCGTATAATTATCGATTCGGCCATAAAATTAATGTTTATTCATCGCCATATAAATTGGGCATCAAAAGGGCACGGAACGGAACAGGCGACTCGTGCGCTTCCGCCGATCAAAACTATGCCGCTTTTAGCCTAAGAGCTACAACAATAGGCTAAGAGCTTAGTCACGCTATCTAAATATCGCAAGTAGCAGATTGTAACAAGGGACTATGTCGTTTTTATTTCAAAATTGCCGTGACATCCGCAGATTACATTTTGTATGTAAGAGGCGTGTGGCAAAAATATTTTTATAGCTTATCTTTTTTTTAATTTTATTTATTTCATTTATTAAGGTATTATACAAAACAGGAGACAACCATATAAGTATAACAAACATAGGTATATTAAAATGTCTTGAGACTAGATTGAATCCCAAAAACATGTATACACAAAGAAATTAAGCTTATCCTTGTATACAATAGAAATACTTATTGTGGGTACTCTGTAATTAAATATACCTACTATAAAATTAACACAAACATGCGTATAACATTAAAAAAAATTCTATTGCTTCGAATTTTTTTATTGCTTTGAACTATTGAAACACTGAAATAATTACGAGGATTTTTATAAAATCACCTTATGTTTACAGAAATAGCTCAAATTATTCCAGCTCCCCTCACCTGTGCCACGGGGTGCTGACGTACTAAGTGGCTCCATTTGTTTGTCTGTTCTTTAATCGACCGTTTAAATTTATGGAGGGGTACTTAGATTGTATCTAAAGTCATTACATTTGAAAACAGTTGCTTTACATGGATTAAATTGAATATTTTGTAAGGTAACTCATATGGAAAGGAAATTTCTATTATCTGTCAGTTAGGAAAAACGCACATGCCTTTTATGGAAAAGTGATCAAGGTTATTTTGTTTGACATATTTTTACCACATTCTAATTAAAAAGCTGAAAACAAGTTGGAGTGTTATTAAAATAAGCATCATGAGAAAGGATGTCGCTTTTTAATATTAATTGAAAGCAATAAAGCGCCTCTAATGACCGAAAACTAGTCCAAAAAACTCGCGCGGGAAATTTAAACTGTCAAAAACAACCACAGAGAACATATTCTGCGCAATCTGTGGTGCGTTTGAAATTTTAAAACGTTCTGAAATTGTACAGGGCGTTTGAAGCTCGCAGCCTTCGGAATTCATTAAGGTGTGTATACACTAGCAAAGTGTGTCGAGTAGAAGATGCCATACCTGAATGTGAAACGTTTCAATGGAGATACGCGTTGATACATTAATGTTACTGAAAGAATTACGCAGAATATTTAAGTGTTTATCCTGAAACTGTTTTATGATACATTCATCGAAAAATTTTCATATGAAGACAAACATTAACGACAGAAACAACATGGAAATAGTAAATAGGAATTTTAAAGACAGTTTGTGAGTTCTATATTTTTAAAATTCATAAAAGTTTTGTGTACAAAGTAAGGCGTGTAGAGCTGATGCCACATGAAATGTTTTATTGAGATCGTATACATACGAGAATATGTAATGGTACGTAGATGTTACCACAAATGTACGCTATTAGTGGTTACGAATCAAATGTTACTTTTGATCTATATGTAAAATGAATATTTTTATAGACATCAGATAAGTTAAAAATATTCGTGTGCAGGATTAAAATTGATACTTTTGATCTCAATGCATATCTTAAGGACGCCGACTGTATATTTTTCTAATGCTTAACTTTTAAAATAGATTGCAAGTGACATAAAAATAGTAATCGTATTACAAAGTCACCCGTGACCACGCTCGCTGTAAAGTGCCCGAAACGGGTTAATAATAATGTAAAATAATGTTTAATAAACCGCGTTTAAAATCCTTTAAAAAGTATTTTATTTGATATAGAAAATACTGGCGATAAAAAAAACACAAGAAAATACTATGTTTTAAAACCTTTCTAACATTTTTGTTAAAACAATAAAATTGCACTAATGTTGTTCTATGAACTTTTATTATGCCCTAAATATTACAGCAAGCCTTGGCCCAATAAGCCTAACACTAAAGCAGCTAGATTCATTATTTCTACACGCGACCATCATGAAAGTAGAAATAATTAACCTTTACCACTCTTTTACCTTTACATCAATAACATCCTCAGCTATATTATAAATGTGAATGTTATTCTGCTTGTTTGTCTGTCTCTTCTAACGCCTAAACCACTAAACCAATTTGGAAGATTTTTTTACAAAGATTTCTTTTTAATTCGAGAAAAGACATGATTTTTATCCTGGATCCCACGGGAACAGGTGATATACGCGGCAGAAACCGCGGGACACAGCTAGTATTTCATTTTTATCAAAAAATATCATACAAGTCTTTTTAAATTATGGATAATTATTTTTGAAGTCTGAAGCAAGTCATTTCTTTTCCCAATTAATATAATATTGTGTAGAACGCAATTTAATTTACACAAACATTCTAAAAGTATTATAAAAATTAACTTTAAAGTCAATATATTGTCATGCTTTTATTCAAAAACCTCGATAACAGACACAAATAATATACTAAACTGTGATTCTACGTTACAGTACTTGCGTTACAGTATATTCCTTTCAATTTCAGAACCACAGTGCTTATTTGTACCCATATTTTTTCCTTTCTTATTTTCCCTTGAGGTTTTTATCCTTAATTTTTGCTAATGGAATAAAAGCTTCTGTCTTTTCCATCAAACATTTTCTTAAAATGTACCCAGCCATTATGTATACATCTAAATATACACATAAAAATCTACTTTAAAATATTAAAAGTACTGCATATTCGTTCAAAATAAAAGCAATTTCATAAAATACAAATTGGTATGAAACGTTTATCGAAAAACGTAAATATGGATTAGTGTTTTATATCGGGCACTCAAACAATATTTTATCCACAATTTATAGAGCTTTTTGATGGAAATTTATTTATGGCAATGTATAAGCCGCGAAAATGATGCTTATCGAAAAATCGAATCGCAACGAGTGCGCAATTCCTCTTCGAAATTATTTTTATGTGCTGACCTTATGTTGTATTACTTAGTATAATTGGAACAACCTGTTTTATATTTAATGGAACTACAATAGTTAAATATACTCCTAGTACTATATTTTCTCTTAAGTGATATAGCGACGCAATTTCTAAGATTTCCCTGCAAATACAAATGATGATGTTAAAAAATTGCGTGCTTTAGTTTGATATACTTTATTTACCAATTTTAATGTAACATTACTGGATACGATTATTATAAATTACTTACCGTTCCCCGCGGTTTCACACGGGTATATTTCCCGTTCCTGATGAATTTTCGGTATAAAAATTATCCTAACTCCTTGCTCGGGTCTCAAAATATATTTGTACAAAATTTCATCCAAATCGGTTCCGTGGTTTAGGCGTGAGAAAAGACGAGTACACAGACAGAGTTACTTTCTCATTTATAACTTTATTAAGGAGTTTACATTCTTATTTAATGGCAGTATACTTTAACCATTGTTAAAATTACCTAGAGAAGATTTTCTCTAACAATTTTTCATATGAAACTTTAAAATCGAATATACATTACGCAAGCCATTAAAACCATTGCCCTACGTTCTAAATCATAGTTCAACTCTTTACCACAAACAATTTGTCAGTAATCCTTCTTTTGTCTTGTCATGTGTTAATTAGTGGTGATGATTTACGATCATGGTATACCCCAAATTAGGGAGCGGTAATCATTATTTTAATGGTGTATGACGTGTTAATTGCAGGATGTCTAAATTATGTGGATGAAAATATTTATTTCGAATTTGTGTCAATGCATTAAGAAAATAATCTACACTAATATGATATAGAGGAAAACTTTCTTTGTCTGTTTGGTTGTAATGAATAGACTCGAAAACTTTTGGGCGGATTATAAAAATTCTTTCACTTTTCGAATGCTACATTATCGACGATTAACATAGGCTATATACGAGTATATAACACTATGCTACGGAAGCAAAGCCGCGCGGATCAGCTAGTGTTTGTATAAGAGCGCTAACTTTTCCACGCGTCTTCGCTCCCGTAGCATTATGTTATATACTCGTACTACTAACTGTGCCCCGCGATTTCACTCACGTATATCTCCTGTACCCTTGGGATTTCTGGGATAAAATCTATTTATTTATTCTATATATTTTTATTTCCCCTTTTGTTTATGTTGTTTCAAACGATATTTATACAAAATTTCATCCAAATCGGTTCAGTGGTATAGGTGTGAAGTAAAGACAGACAGATATTCGCGTTTATAATATTAGGAAGCATAGTTTTTCTCGATTAATAGTTACATAACAAAAAAGATTTCAAATCAGATCAATAGTTGTCGAGATAAGCGCGTTCGAACAAACAAACTTTAAAATAATAATATAGATTTAGAAGAAAGTTTCTTGTATTCAAGTCTGGTACCATTTATGTGACTAGGATACGTTCCTTGACCAAATAATTTTCTGTAAATTAGTCTTTAGGACTGGTCAGTGAACGCCTCGCATACTGATGTAGGACGCATGAGAAAAACCACATACAAGTCAATAACAACATTTCAAATAGTATTTCTTGTGTTAATTTTACCACCAATACATATTACATTTTTATTCAATGAAGATTTCAAATGTTCTACTATATACACATCCCGACTTTGCACTAATGTCTGAGTGTTAATTTATCTATAGTATGTTTGTCAGAGTGTTTATTTATCTTTATTATGTATATATGTATTTAAAAAAGTATGTTTATAAAGGTCTATCAGTTATCTAGTCATCCATAGTACAAGCGTTGCTTAGTTTGGAGCTAGATGGCGTAGTGTTAATTTAACCAAAATTGTCATTAAAAACCAAGTTCTCTTCATTACAACAAAGCGTTACGCACACATATAACAACTCTATTGATATAACTCAAAACAACAAAAGAACACCGGTACCGGTAATCGTTACAGGAAGCTTGGAGTGCCCCGACGTGTCCCAAAGTGACAGTGGCGCACCGCCAACACACTGCCCCTAATTATCACGAACAGGGAAACGACTGACACGCTCTCAAAAGAGAGTATTTGCTGAATGTCGACTGAAAATACACGTAGTTTGAGATCGTACAGTGAGATATACTTTGCGTTAAAGCTTTTTATTTATTTTAATTTTGGAGGAACCATTTTCTAATAACACCTCTAAAACAATGAAACATTTTAAACTTAAAATTAATGATTTACTTTCTAAACATTAACAATATGAATTAACTAATCACACATTTCTCTCACAAAACTCCAAGCATACCGACAATATTTGTCGCATTCTGAGTAGTCAAATGACGAGATATCGAATTTACGCTTTTGATAAAGACCAGTATTTGCATCTATATATCAACTGAAGATACATGTTGTAATTTGAGATAGTACAGTGAGAAATACTTTAGAATATGGCAATGTCACGTTCGTCAAATAATATTGAATTCGCGCTTTCATTCGACTAACATTTGGATGTTTAGATGTTTAAATGTTTGTGTCAATGACGTCGCAACTATAGAACGTATTTCAATGAAATTTTGTATACAGAAAGTCAATTTACTGGATTAATATAAGATTAAGCAGTCATAAATACAACTGTTAGAATAAATTTAATCGGAAAACTACACTGAAGTTTTCTCATTTTTAATATTGCTCATATGTCCTAAGCGACATTTTGATGAAATGTAGCATAAACAGCTTCAGCTTAAAAAGCATTTTAAATTTGGGAAGCGACGTTGAAAACGGAAATAAGTCAAAGCTTTTGAAGAAAACTGCGGTCAGCAAGTAAAACTTCAGAAGGATTTTGCATAAGGACACCGTGTTTAATCAAGCGGAATTTTCTATTTAAATGGGACACTGGGAACTAGTAAAGTAACGCTATCACTGACATAATTTTAACACGATAACAATTAGAAGCATGCAACTGCTAATTCTGTCTTCCATGAAATACGTTACGAACATTATGAAGAAAGACTTAATTTTGCATTTTTATAAAATTTATCATCTTTTGCCTTACCAAAAGTTATTAGTTAAAATGATATAGTTATATTGTTAAAAAATAATCCCCAGTTTCTAAGCATTTTAATCAAAGTGTGAAATGATATTGATTCATCAATGTTAACTGTAAGACAAACTTCGGATGAAATTTGACTTTGATGCGTGGCTCAGAAACGCAAGTGTCAAAGTTACCGGGCAGATACTGTTGAATAGATAAACTAACGTTATGTGTCTCCAGACATTATTCATAAAGAACAACTGGATAGATCAAAAGCTTTCGCTACTTATTTTATTATAAAAAAAAATGCACAAAAAAGCTGGGGTAAACCACGGTACAAATAAAAATTAAGACCCATCGCAATCACGCCAATACAAAAAAGAAACTGCGCAATAAGCCACGTGGACTCACAAAGGAGCCCTTGCCCTACATCGCCGTTCCCACACTGAGATCAGCGTTATTTATTGCCCACACTCGATATATTGAACACGTTATTGCTATATTCTAGTGCACGTGAAAGATTGTTGAATGACGTTTTACGGCCGTTTTCAATAATGTATCAATGATTATGGATAGATTGTTATGTCAGATTATATGAAGTAAGATTGACAATATTCATAGCAAAGGCTATCCGTCAATAGGATAATGAAATCAAAGTAAGTGCAAATAGATAGATTTGTCTGACTTTAGTAGGCAAAACAAGGGATAGATAGAATATTGAAAACGGCTGTTAATCAAATGCAATTGAAAAATTAGAAAGAGAATAATGGCTTTTTATGGATAAGAATGTGTTTGAAGAACGCAGCTGATGTATTTAAATGTGTTTGGATGTTTCTGAGTCGATCACGCTGAAACTTTTGAACGAATTTTGATGTAATGTAGTATAGAGTTAAGCTGTAAGTTGTTTTTCCTTTTATTGAACATCACTTATTAAGCAAGCGAAGCGAAGGTACGCATTTTACATTTCAAGTGCGGAATCCTAGAAACCTTGAAAAAGAATAGTGTAAGCACGGTAATTAAACACCGTGATAGGATTTAAATGGGATTACAATCGGTTCTTAATCCGACCGCAGTCTGGAAACGAATCTGTAAATGTGTTCGTGCAAACACTTAATATTTCACTTCAGGGTTTCATAATGTATGGAATCACCATCTCAATTTCACAATGGTTGCAGTTATGTTAGAATGCGGATTACCGCGTTTAAAATCCGTTAAAGTGCTTGTTTATTTAATATGGGAAATACTCGTTAATAATTACAAGAAAATGAAATTAGAACAAATCTAATGAAAAATATGTTAATTGGAAAAATGTATGAATATATGATCTTAGACACTAAGAACTAAAATTTTGTAACATACAAAACAGAGCAAAGTCATAAAACTAAAAAAAAACTAACAATGTTAAACAAGAACTATACAAAAATATTTGACCGTGTCGCCGTCTGATCACTAATCCTGAAATCTTTCACAATAACTATAATACACATAAAATTATTTTTATAACGGGATTTTGTTGACAAATATTTGCTGAAGATTTAAAACACGTGGCCGTTGAGTTTTCGATAAAAATTTAAATCCTTTGTTCTGGAAATAAATTTAAAAACAAACAAAACTATATGTTAACCATAACTTCCAATTCATTATTTATTTATTTATTTTATCTTATAGAACATACTACCATTACAGATATATATATCCAATGCGATAGACTTCTTTACATTAATAACATATACATTTATTTTAACACTATTTATAACAAATAATAAACAGAAGCGTTCTTGAAAATTCATTCAAAGTGCAAGTAAAAATATCAAGTTCCATATGTACCTTGTTTATTGCTCGAATAGCGCTGATGAGAGCGGATTTTGCCAATAAATTGGTTCTGGCTACTGGGATAGCAAGCAATGGTGGTGTATGCCGTCTTCCTCTATTGTTGTTTGGCACTCTAAGCCATAGCTGTTCCAGCATTCCAGGATTATGCTCCTTGCCACGCAAGATCTTAACCAAGTACGCTACAAGTTGAAACTCCCTTCTGACCCTTAACTCGTGATATCCCACCATTCCCAGTACAAACAAAGTAGGATACATGAGAGGGTAAAAAGGATACACGCCATAAAGCTTCATGTATAAGTGTCGTGTGAACTTATTTTGAACACGCTCCAACATAGCTTTATACTTCGCTTCATGAGGTGCCCATATGATTGTGCTCTGCTCTAGATGGCTCCGAACTAGTGCATCATACAAGGCTTTCACAGCCTTAATGTTAGAAAACTCTCGCGCTTGCCTGAGTACCATACCTAAATTTTTGTAAGCTTTTTTACAAACTAGGGTGACATGATCACGAAATGTTAGATCTGGAGAAAGACAGATACCTAGGTCACGAACCTGCGACACTCTCTGGATTGGTCTAGTCTCCATTTTGTCCTCATAATGAATAGGCATGCGTGCACGGGTAAAGCTTATAATGGAGCATTTGGAAACATTAAAGTACAGCTTATTCTGGTGACTCCACTTTAATATACTGTCTATATCCTCTTGCATCCGTTCACAGTCCCGTTCGTTCTTTACCTCGAGAAGCAACTTGAGGTCATCCGCAAATAATAAACTCAATCCGTGCTTAATTACATTCGGCAAATCGTTTATCATTACGATGAA
>LQNK01000120.1:378537-391582 GCA_001586405.1 Phoebis sennae | reverse complement strand
ACGAGCATTATGAAGAAAGACTTAGTTTGCGTTTTTATAAATTTTATCATTTATTGCTAAGGCAAAAGATGATAAAGTTATTATTTAAAATGTTATATTATGAAGAAATAATGCCCAGTTTCTAAGCATTTTAGTTCAAGTGTGAATTGATATGGATTCATCAATGTTAACTGAAAGACAAACTTCAGATGAAATTTGACTTTGATGCGTTGCTCAGAAACTCAAGTGTCAAAGTTATCGGGCAGATAGTGCTGTTGAATAGATAAACTAACGTTATGTGTCTCCTGACATTATTCATAAAGAACAACTGGATAGATCAAAAGCTTTCGCTACTTATTTTATTATAAAAAAAAATGCTCAAAAAAGCTGGGGTAAACCACGGTACAAATAAAAATTAAGACCCATCGCAATCACGCCAATACAAAAAGCAAACTGCGCAATAAGCCACGTGGACTCACAAAGGACCCCTTGCCCTACATCCCCGTTCCCACACTGAGATCAACGTTATTTATTGCCCACACTCGATATTGAACACGTTATTGCTTTATGAAAAACGTATATTCTAGGATGATTGTTCAATAACGTCTTAATCAAATGCAATTGAAGAATTAGAAAGGGAATAATGACTTTTTATGGATGAGAATGTGTTTGAAGAACGCAGCTGATGTATTCAAATGTGTCTGGATGATGGAAAGAATTTTGATGCAATATCGTATAGAGATAGGCTATAAGTTCCATTACCCTTTATTGACCTATACATCACTAATTAAGAAAGCTAAGCTAGGAGCTAAAAAGTAGTTAGAAAACAGCTAAGTGTGAGTCGGACTTAGCGCATTAGGGGTTCCTTACCAGACCCTCCCCCCCCCATTACTTTATTCTTGTTATTAGTATATATTTGTTATTTGTTGTTAAAGCGGCAACTAAAATACATAATTTGTAAAAAATTCAGCATTCTCGCTATCGTAGTTTATGAGATACCTAGTGTCAGACAGACTGACAACGGTAGCTTAGTAGTAGGTATAGAATCCCGTTTTACATTTCAAGAGCCTTAAGAACCTTGAAAAAGAATATTGTAAACACGGTAATTAAACACCGTGATTGGATTTAAATGGGATTACTATCGGTTCTTAATCCGACCGCAGTCTGGAAACCAATCTGTAAATGTGTTAGTGCAAACACTTAATATTCACTTCAGGGTTTCATAATGTATGGAAGCACCATCTCAATTTCACAATGGTTGCAGTTATGTTAGAAATGTGGATTACCGCGTTCAAAATCCGTTAAAGGACTTGTTTATTCAATTAGGAAAATACTCGTAGATAATTATAAGAAAATGTAATTACAACAAATCTATTGAAAAATATGTTAATTGGAAAAATGTATGAATATATGATCTTATACACTAAGAACTAAAATTTTGTAACATACAAAACACAGCAAAGTCATAAAACTAAAAAAAAAATTAACAAGAACTATACAAATTATTTGACCGTGTCGCCGTCTGATCACTAATCCTGAAATCTTTCACAATAACTATAATACACATAAAATTATTTTTATAACGGGATTTTGTTGAAAAACATTTGCTGAAGATTTAAAAAACATGGCCATTAAGATTTCAATGAAAATTTTAGTCCTTTGTTCTGGAAATAAATTTAAAAATAAACAAAACTATATGTTTACCATTACTTCCAATTCATTATAACATAGAAGCCCCACAAATATATAAAACTAAAAAACACAATAAAATTTCAAAACACATTTTCTTTAACGACTTAAAAATGCGTACACATTTGACCCATTTACGTCTCATTCACTAATCCTCAAAATGTCACAATACCACTTGAATTCCCATCAAATTATTTTTACCACGGAATTTCGTACAAAAACATTTGTGAAAGATTAAAAAAAAGGATAAACATCGCCACGTTATTCGAAGCTTTTCATTAAAATCCTTTGTTGTTGTTAGCGCGGTATTTTCCCGTATTAAATTTTATAGTGAAGACGCCTTAATGATACATATATTTTATGAAATTTATAAAATTAATCTTAGCATGAATTTTTCAACGGATTTTCAGACTCTCGGTTACTCTTTTCAGCAAATAAGGTTATCTGCTTTTGAAATTTACGAGCAAACTTTGCTTAAACTTAAAGTTTGAGTGGATTAATTACATGAATTAAAGCGCTAGTAGTTTTGAATAAAAGCCTTACCCTTTTACATTTCAAAATGAAGCTTTTACTAGTATTATCGCCGATAGAATAAAAAAATTATAATCATATTAAAAAAATTATAATCATATTAAAAATTAAAATCATAATCATTTAACAATCAGGTTAAAAATTACGCGTGAACAAGATCTTACACACGCAATGTGTAGAAACTCCTTCACAGTCAATTTTTTGAGACAAATTCGTTTAATATACGTACACACGCTGTCAAAGAAACAATTTTATCTGAACAAAAACCGCGACCCGACGATAGATATACAATACGAGTTAACAAGCTATCTGTTAACACCATTATCAGTATGTCAAACTAAATATAGTCCTTTTCCTTCTCTGTAGTTTAGGTTCATATAAACGACGGAACGTCATAGTATAACAGATACGACTCGTTTTTCGATTCCATCAACCAAACAGAACTAAGTTTTGGTAGTTATGTTAAACCCACGTTTATTATAGATACACTTTAGACTTAGACATAGCATATTGTACTGTCCTTAAGTAAAACGACTCGTTTTATTTTTATAGAACCGATGGAACGGCCGATACGACCAAAGATAAACCAAACGCGACAGCGACGGAATAACGTGCTGTATTAAGTGCTAAACTTTTGTTCAGAAAATTTCAATAACATATTTCAGGGCACCAATCTGAGACCCCTTGATGTACAATCAAAGATGCAACCACTAGGCCAACGAGACCTACGTAAGTGCGTAAGTAAATTGTAGCGGCCTAGAAGAAAACAAGATTTGTAAATCAGAACAATAATAGTAGGTCACCAACAAGCTTAAAGAATAACGTAAAATATAATTGCCGATGCCGTACAGCTAGGTGACATACAATATCCTTAATAGTATGAAACCTGATTTGCACGCATAATCTTTTACCGTCCACTGGTAAGTAATTGGCTTAGGGAATAATAGAGGATATGTGTCATTACCTTATCGTAGACTCTTTCTGAATACGCATATTATTTGGTTCGAGTTTAAAATATTGTTTGTGTCTAGCAACACTTTTGACATATTATTGAGGAAGTAGGGGACTAAAGGTGTACTTCCAAAAGACGTTTAAAGGAAGAATGACTTTAACGCAAGTATAATTTACATAATCGTACACTGAACTAATATTATGATTCGTAGCAGATTCATTATTAGAAACAAAATATATTTTTTATTCATTGGAGGGTATAATATGCTAGAACCAAACTATCGGAACATGTTAAAACTTTTATAAACGAGCTGCAAAGATCGTGTAAAAATTCTGCCTAAACCAACATATTCACAATTCACGTCACTTCTACGGTTAAGTCAGTCATTACATGTGTGTTGTATTTATAGATTCTTCATCTAGAATTAGCTAATTACGTATCTAACCAAATCCGATGACGTTTGCCTCATTTTATTACCGCGCCCCGGTACCGTAAAACTCTAAAATTACCGATTTACATAAAACGATATTAAACTTTAACAACAAACACCGGAACTGAAATTAAGGCTTGTAAAAACACAATTCCGTTCAAAAATGCATAAAATTATACAATACACATTAAAATTCATTAAAATGCGCTCGTTATTTTACAATTCCACCTGCCGCTGTCGAATATGATATCATTAAAGCTCAGTTTTTCATTGCAATTAAGTGTATCGTTCATTAATATGCAGCAATAATAATGATGCAAAAATGTTCACAGAATAACGATACACGTGGAAGAATTTTTAACAGCGGTTAATTTTTATCAAACATTAAGGCCAGGTTCCTATAAACGAAGAAATGTATAATATAAGAGATACGAATCGTTTTAACGAGCTGTTTAACCAATCGAAGCCAAGTTTTGATAGTTATGTTAACGCCACCTTTAATATACGCCTAGTAGGATATTATATTGTCCGTAAGTAAAACTCAATTAATTATTATAGGAAATATTTTTATGTCGAATGATTATTTATACATTATAATACCAATACAAGAAAAACGTGTCCAATTCTCTATGAATGAATCATTCCCAAAAAATGAGAAGGTCTGATAACGAAAGTAATTCTATACTTTTTTAAGATAAATGAAATACTACAAAAAATTAAATAAAATTTTTCATACCACAATGTTTTCTTTGACTATTCATCGTAAACATACTGTGTACAACAGAAGCGTAAAATTACCGTAACAAAGAACTTTTATCAGCCTTTATATAATTGTTCTACCATTGCACTACCTTATCTTCTCACAAGACTGCATTCACATAAATAACCTCTAACTGCATAGCTTCAAGTATACAAAGTAACGTTTATTTATTCGTCTGTAAAAATATAGTGCTTTGGGGACTGAAGTGTAGTATAGCGAAGATAATTTAAAAAAATTATAAAATACATACTGATATTGCAGTTTCCTATAAAAATTTTAAATTGTTCGAGGAGTTATTAATTTATTCATGCCTAACAAAATATATTTCCTCTTTAATAAGGGTAAATTCTGTCGCTTCACAAATTTTGATGATACAGCAATCTTCTCATATTAGTTTCGAAATAACCCATATATCACATTTCCCCACGATATCCTGTCATAACATAATATAAGCAACCGTAATAAAGGAGAAAATAAGGAATCATATGAACTACTTTTCGATTTATGTTGTTTATTTGTTGTGGACATTTACCGTTACGCACCGATACATATAAAATGACAATACCTTTAAAATAAAAGTCAATTTAGATAAAGCGATGTTATTGAATGATGATACCTTATTGAATTTACCTAAAAAATAGGACATGACAATAAAAATATAGAGACAGAACAAGTAAAATTCGTATCGCTCGGTAACAGAAAACATACAATAGGTATCGTCAATAAAATATAAATAAAAATAATAATAACTGTAAAACAGTACTTCAACGTTAACCTAAAACACAGGCGCAAGTTCAGAGTTTCCTAGAAACACAAATCCATTAACCACAAAAACCATTAAATCAAGGATATTTTTTATAGATCACTTTTATATAGCCTAACCTTTCCCAACTAATGACTTATTTTTTTATTAAAATGCACCATTAGTTCCTACGACTAGCGCGTTCAAACAAACAATCACTTGTTTATATTAATACTATAGATATAGAACGATTTCCTTGAACTCAATATTTTATAAAAAAATCTCGAAAACCGCCAAGATTAGCTTCGAATATACTTTAGCGTTTATTATTCTAATTGAAGTCGCAACCCACTTCAATATCGGATTGGTATTGGAACGCTTGAGTGCTTGAGGGATCAAGTCTATATAAAGAATTTTCTGGAACCTTTCTTGCTCAATTCGTCACAAACATTTAAAGCACACATCGTTATTTTCGAATATATTCGAATGAAAAAGTTAAGGGAGGGGAATGTAAAATGTATATAAGGGGAATTCTACATCACATTGAAAATATATTATTATACTTTAGAAGAATTAGTGACATAAAGAAATAAGTTTGTCTTATTCTATGGACAGCTTTGTATAATATTATGCACTACTATAAAGTTACAAAACTAATATTTATTTTTAAATGTAATAATTAAATTGATTTTAAATCTATCTATATAAATAAAAATCAATTACCGTTCGTTAGTCTCGCTAAAACTTGAGAACGGCCTAACTGATTTGACTTATTTCAGTCTTGAAATATTCATGGAAGTTCAGGGAAGGTTTTAAGGTCAGAAAAATGTAAATAGAATAATTAAAACGACAAATATATGTTTCCATACAAATAGTACGTGTCTGTCAAATGCGTCATTTTCAAAAATGGCGGTATGAAGTTCAGCTGAATCAGCTAGTATTTAATAGTTTTTATTCATCGCTAAAGTGTTCAAACTATTTATAAATCATTGTTAACCAACAATGGTAACATTTGACCGTCAAACAACCACAAAAATCTCTTGCTTGGAAGCGAGCCAGAAGAATATTAACTCTACACTGGGAGACAAGCGATACGTGTTGTAGGATAATGTAAAATCAAGTAATAAATTCTTAGATATTTATCAAAATTGTAGAATTGAATATTAAAAATGTCTGACTTCCTTCGTCCTTGTCAGCTATGTGTTAGTATTTCAAATGTCTGACTTTTTTGTCAGTTATATGTTAGTGTACCTAAATATATGATGGTACTGAATACTATCTTGTAGTAAGTATATTATTTTTATTTTAAGCAGTAAATATTTGTTTTCAAAAATAATTAGCTTAAAGGACTTATTTATAACATGTTGTGTAATCATTCAACGATATGTTACGATTCGAATTTCTTGACTTATTAAAACAATATTTAGGAAATATCAAAAGTAACCAGATTTCCCACTGAACCGTAACATACATAAGATTATTGACCGGAATTACAGTCATAAAAAATAAGGAAAACATACAGCTCATGATTTCTTCATGATCGAACGATTTTATTTGACTCACTGCTCGAAAAATATCGACGTAAGTTTCTCGAGAACTCGTTTGGGAAAATTCGTAACATGTACTTACATATATTTGAAGGTGATTCAATGTTCATAATAAACTATTACCGACTAAGAAAATAATAAAAAATGTTCGGTATAATGAAATATTCTTCAGGATTTTCATATGCCATTATCATGTATATTTTATAGAGACGAAAACCGAATAACTATGCTTTTACAACCTAAATTCTCTATTGCCTATTTTATGGTGTCTTCTATTGGTTATTGCTGAAAGAATTATTGTTTACGCTTCATAAAACACTGAAAATATTCCTTTAGTCATTAACATCGACAATAATGTATATCTGTGGGAAGTCAGGCGTGAAAGAATATGTATTTGCCAATGTGATAAGAAACAAAAGTTGATGCCTACTGACCTTATCCAACGTCTCGTAACAGTAAGGGCCGAATACAACTCTTACAACCTATTTTATAATAGTCCATGCCACAACATTTAAGAGAGGTTACTACTTACAATACTATAGACAACAGATTATGCTAGTTTACTTTATGACAATTCCAATTCTTGTAACAATTATAATAAATATTGTTCCAAGATACCTTAAATTTTTAAACATTGAATAATAATTACCAATTCATATTCTACAATTAATAATGAAAGATGGCATCATCACACATCACATTATATTATCACGACATTGTCATTTCATTTACTATAGACAACTACATTATTATGAAAATAAAAGCGAAAATAGGAAAATAAAGTACTTCTTAACTACAATACGTTCTGATGTGTATCGTGTACAAATAAATGTAATATGCCATAATATGCGGAATATTATACAAATGTTTATTTTTATGTATGGGCATACCGCAATCTCTATAAAAATAAATGTAGTAAAATCAGACGGGGTCTTGAAACTGGCAAATATGAAACATAAATAAAAAGACAATAAAAAGTTTTATTCGTATAGTCTGAAATTGGAGCCTTTATTCAACAGTGGTTGATATAAAAGTTTGCTCAAAACTTTGTTTTATGTAGCGAATCTGTTTTTCCATTTTATCGTTGTTGAAAATTTTAAAACATATTTGCACGATGATAAAACTCTACTTAAGTTCGGGTATTTGTGTTTGAATATTTGGACGTGTATAACAATTATAATAATAAAGTTTATTGCTCAAATAGCTCCGCGGGCGGAAAGCTAGTTAATAAATATGTATGTAACATATTTATTAACTAGCTTTCCGCCCGCGGCTTCGCCCGCGTGGACTACAAATTTGTGTCCTTTGTGGATTTTCGAAGTATAGTTGGTATGACAATTTTTAAGATTTAGAAACGTACGTTTGTAAAAATATATCTCGTAAACGGTTTAAGTTCGAAGCATATTCTACATTAAATATAACAAAAGTGTCACTGTTCAGTTTTATATAATTCAAAAACTGCCCAGTGGTTATTACGTGATTGACGAACATACAAACAGATAAACAGACAAACAGATAAACAGACAAACAGATAAACAGACAAACAGAAAAAAAAATCTAACCATGGTTTTGGTATCTATAGAACATACATGTTGCATACCAATTACTCTTTTTGAAAAATATTCAGAAATGTACAGAAATGGTTCGGTTACTGTTTTATTATATGTATAGATAAGGTGATACGGATACCCTTGATTTTTTATCAAAACATTAAACACATTTACAAAGACTGCAATGGGTTTATCCGCCATTTCAGAACAAATCGAACACAGTTGCGGTTTAGAAAACCCCAGAACGTCACAGGACATAGGGCAGATCCAGATGCATGGATAATATAACAAAATTTTGATCCTAGAAATAGCTTTAAGCACAGATTAGAGAATAAAAGGCAGATGGAGTGCGGCTGAAGATTCGAGTGACGCCGAGAAGCAAATACAAATTTCATAAGCAAATCAAAAAATGTTCGTCTAGTTTGACACGGGGACTTGGAAATTTTCAAATTTCACTCACACAGATGCACGTGTATGTACGTGTAGTAAGCGTCACTTCAGTCTTCGGAACACTCCATCTGCCTTTTATTCTCTAATCTGTGGCTTTTAACATGATTTATTAATAATATTACATAGTTGAAAAATCCGTCACTACCGACGCGACGAGACGCCTATTTTGACCCCTTTTCATTGTCACTCATATAATTTCTTGGAGACGAATGAGGAGACGTGTTGTATTTATAGAAAACATAAAATAGTTAAGCATTATTAAAGTCAAAGACAAAGTAATTTATTTGCTAAAATGTTGTACAGCAGGTGTTCTTATAAGCAATTTGATTAAAACATTTTGCCCACGTAATAGGCGTGCAAATATTATAATAATACATTTAATTACATAATTTCAATAGGTTAATAAAATGTCAATAAAAATTAAATAAACATTTTGCCTACTTAGCGATGTAATAAGAGGTAATTTTCAAACAATACAGCAAACTAAAACATATTTTTTATCATTGCACCTTCTACTGCAATGTATTATATAATCGTCCTAGATTCGTCGTGCCAATTTGTACGTAATCGGTTATTGTGGAAGCCTTGTAAAAACATATCGACCACAGGACGTTGCACAAAACCATTTCGGTCTGACTGCAAAACATTCGTACCCTTTTTGGGTCAGTTAAGTGTGATTTTATGAATAGGATAGCATTTGTATGGTTGATGTGTCATTGTATATGTTTAACGGCAATATTTGTGTACGCAATCGTTCTTTGCAAGAAGATGTTAGTTTGATATTTTTTCCAAGAATGTTCCGATCAAATTGTATTTGAATATACTAGTGTTTATATCTGCAGTTTTGAAAAAAAATAGGGAATATAAAGGAAGAAATAGATTACTATTATTACTAAAAATTCCTATTTTTTCAAGACTACTGTATAACACGGTATAAAAATGTGATCACTAGGGTCACGAAACGAGCATGAAGTGAGTAAATAATAATATTTAATATTGAAGAACTTACGTTCGAAATGATAATCTTAAACAGACGTTTTGGCATCAGCAAACACTGCCCGTCATTTAAAATGAAAAGGGTCTTCAAAAAATGATATCTTTATTTTTCAAATTACTTAAACCACCGCATCACCGCAGTCATAAATCATTGTACTATAAATATGCAGCAGTCAAAGGAAATTCATACAGCAGCGTTCTTTTTCTATGTCTGGCAATAAGAAACTACTGTTTACTGAAACTACTGAAAATAGTACACAAAAAGCAACTTTAACTTCCAGTGTTAGAGTACATTTTACAATGTTCTAAGATGAAAGCAATTTGTTCTTGACAAAAATGAAGACAATACGTCTATTTTAAACTCTGTTCCTTTGTGATAAGATATACGTAACGGAGAAGCAAAGGATTGAATGGAATGTAATAAAAGAATGGCAATATTGAATGAAATTGGAGCCATTCAGTTGGGATTATACTCGGTCATAGAGAAGCTATTGTAAGTATCGTTAACCAATTGATCGAGCATTGAGCACGAATTTAATTTAAACACTTTTTGTACCTGATACGTACATGATCTTGTATTAGTTCCAGATGGAAGATCATAGAAAGTCCATGTTTATAAAGGCATTTAATTTATATAAATCTTAATTTGGACGTCACGTACAAATATCACTTAAGAAAATTCTCTTTCTTTCAGCCTTAAGACCGCAATTTGCACTCTTCCCTTAATTTTAAGTTTTATAATTACTTTCTTTTATGCTTATGCTGTGTTTGTCTGCAATAAAGTATTTCAATTCATTTTATCACTAAACTAAGAGACATTTGTATACAAATTAAAACTTATCGTTTATTACAAAAATATTGTTCTTAAATATATCCTGAATTTTACCTCCACAAAAAATATAATTATATGACTTTAGGAATTCACCAAACCCAAAGGGAAATTCAAATCATAAATTAAATATTAAAAACGCTCGCCCGGTGCAAGGGATTCTATTACAGAAATTCTATTAATTTTAACGCCTTACAAACATTTACATTCATACAAACCTTATCTTGATAATTATATAACGTTACTAGTTGAGCTCCGCGGTTTCACCCGCGTATATATCCCGTTCCCGTAGGATTTTTGGGATAAAAACTCAAAAATTTTATGTCCTTCCTCGGGTTTCCAAGAATCTCTGTACAAAATTTCATCTAAATCAGTCCAGTAGTTTCGGAGCCTATTCAATACAAACAAACAAAGTTATTATTATATAAGTATAATGCAATAAGGCAAAAAAGATTTTACCAAATGGGTACCATGCTGAATATTACCATTCTTTTTAATGCTTAAATTAGCAAGCAGCATATTTAACGGCTATTAATAAACAATGTGGATACAAGAAGAATATTTTCCAACACGTCAACCTTCTAAGTCCCTTGTAAGAGGCTTACCCAATGAAGCCTAAGGACGCTCGCATATAATCTAGCATAGCAAGCGATAAAAATGTTCAATAATCGTATATTTTGTACAAAGAATAGAGAAGTGTAAGTAGAGACTGCATTAATTGGATTTCTTTACGAAGATCGTTCATTTATGTCCTGCAAAACTAATGACTGAAGAATTGGATCAAGTTAGTACTGATGACTTTTCTTCTTTTCGATGTGTGTGTGTCATTGTTTAGTCCCGTAAGGGCCAGAAGAGAAGTAACCCATATGCCTATTTATTTTATTTTTGGGTTCAGTACCTAAAAGGTAATTAACGCGACCCTATTTCTAAGCCTCCGCTGTCTATCTATCTGTCACAAATTATATGTTTTCATTGCCACTATAACAATAAAAAATTATTTAGAGGCGAAAGTTCCCTACGGAACCCTTCAAGCGCGAGTCCGCCTCGCACTTGGCCGGTGTTTTAGGTATTCTTTACTACACTCTTATTTCTAAGTTGGCTAAGCACCAAAAACATAAACGATACTTAAGGTAACACGGTATGCAGATAACAAAATTCTTATCTATAATAGGTACAATCGAAGATACACTAAAAAGCTGTACAATTGAATGTCCCTTACATTAATTATCTATGCAGCACTGCACATCTCTTTTATCGGGTCATTATCTTAATTAATTGAACAATAAAATGCATACAGTAGAGGACAAATAGCTGGATAATCTATACAGATTTCTTATCACGTATTATAATGCAATTTACATTAATTTTATTCATTACCCCGTTACTTCCTATTTCTATTCTAATGTACCTTTAAATTCAATTCTATTTTAGAATTCAAATATTTGTGTATTCCGTACAATTGAATTTGTCGTGACGAAGAATACAAAATGTATCCAAATATACGAATTCCGTGGAACAATTTGAAGACGCGCGTGACAATTTTTATTTATTCAAACTTACAAGTTCTGTATTCAATTTTACAAGTTCTGTTCCATAATGCAAATGGACTGAAGCGTAAATTTTGTTTCTATGGAAGTTTAATGCAACATACTTGCAATCTCATTATAATAACGATGGACATCCAATTATCAGACCGTAAAAATCGTTTGATTAGTAGATTAACGCATACATACCATTTCCCTTTTTTGTTGCAAAATTACTGTTCCATAAAACAGAAATTTAAAAATTTTTGACATTTTAAACTCACATAATTAGGATAAATACGTAAAGTACAGTCAAAAGCATATATTATATGACTATGGGCAGATTTCAATAATATCTGACTCACGTACACAGCAAAAATATCGACATCAACTAGGCGACAATAATATCCTTCTGCTATATCTATTATACGCTTCTGACTGTACTGTACCTATAGTAATAATGCATTATAGTACTACTTTTCTTAGTGTTAGTTTTTACCTCTTACAAGCAAAAACTGACGAGTCAATGCTTTCAGGTGGCGCTTCAACCCATAACCACTTACGAACTATTAAGGAGCACTATTATCGGCTAGACTGCAGTTTGTAAACCTAGAACCTACATATAGATGAATTGCAATCTTCATTGTTCAGTTTGAAGTTATTCCGTAGCTTATAAAACTTTCTTTACTTAAACATACGTTTATAAGGAGGAGAAATAGTAATTAGTACTCTTTATTGTTTAAAGACAAAAAATAATTTCAATAAGGAATAAGTAATTCAAAAAACAAAATGAACTGTATGCAAAAGGCGACCTTTTCGCTTAAGGTCGATCTCTTCCAGTTCCATCTTTGTTAGTGGAAAGACGGCAGAGGCAGGTTAGCAACACAAGATACACTTCTCTTACATATACCTAAATAAAAAGATAAGATTGATAGATCTAGATAACATGGCGATATCAATTTAGACATCAAACAACATACATCTGATTCTCGTTCTCATGACTACTTAAATACTTTGGCTTATCATGGATTCCTTCCCGCTCATACATTCCCCACAAGAGGGCCCAA
>LQNK01000120.1:363001-376370 GCA_001586405.1 Phoebis sennae | reverse complement strand
ATATTGAAGTTTAATGCAACATACTTGCATTATAATCTCATTATAATAACGGTGGACATCAAATTATCAGACCATAAAAATCGTTTGATTGATAGATTAACGCATACATGCCATTTCCCTTTTTTTGTTGCAAAATTACTGATCCATAAAACATAAATTTTTGACATTTTAAACTCACATAATTATGATAAATACGTAAAGTACAGTCAAAAGCATGTATTATATGACTACGGGCAGATTTCAATAATATCTGACTCACGTACACAGCAAAAATATCTGACATCAATTAGGCGCTTATAATATCCTTCTGCTATATCTATATATATGCTTCTGACTGTACCTATAGTAATAATTCATTATAGTACTACTTTTCTTAGTGTTAGTTTTTACCTCTTACAAGCAAAAACTGACGAGTCAATGCTTTCAGGTGGCGCTTCAACCTATAACCACTTACGAACTATTAAGGAGCACTATTATCGGCTAGACTGCAGTTTGTAAACCTAGAACCTACATACATAGATGAATTGCAATCTTCATTGTTCAGTTTCAAGTTATTAGTAACTAAGGTACAGTATAATCAAACCTGACGTATGCACATCCATTTGTAAGTGACTACGGCTTACACATAGTATATATAACCTTAACTAAGGTTCAAATTTTTGTTTTAATAATTAAGTTACTAGTTCAAATTGTTTGTTTTAATAATTACTTTTTATTAATATTATTGTATCCTATATTTAAAAGAAAAAAGAAAAAAAAAAGAAAAATACAAGTTAGTACCTACTTTACGTTGCTTTACATTTTTTCTTTTTAAACATATATTTATAAGAAGGAGTAGATAAAGTAATTTAAGTGAACTAACAACAATGAAATTAAATTAAAAACAATGAAAAGGAAATGAAAACTCTTTATTGTATATAGACACAAAAAATAATTACAATTAGGAATATCTAGTTTAAAAAACAGCATGAACTGTAATTATATTACGGCGTTCAAAGCAAACTATTGACACTTTCATTTTTAAAACTTTTATAATAATTATAGATGATATCACTGCATTATACTATCATAACATTGACATTTCATTAACATTAATTTCCTCCTAGGCATTATCGATCTTTTAGTTTTCTGATTTAACACCATATTTTCTTGCTGGGTCTATGTTCGAAGCGAACACTTTAAGGCTTGTCTTCGAAGGCGTTACCACAATGTTGTTTCAGCGTTATATTGGAAGTGGCTTCCAACTTTGACACCTCGGTGACCGTACAACGGTGCAACGACTAACAAGTTTCGAAATTAATCGTTCATCTAACTTCCACCTTTGTGGTATTGGTTTTCTAGCTGTTATTTTAGGTAAATCCATTCATTAATATTTAAAGAATATTACACTTGGGTTCATTACCTTAACATTTGCTTCAATGTTCATTTAATATACCATATACCATAGCTAATATATTCTCTCTCGAAACATTCTTAATGCACCCTGCATTCCAAAATTACGCCTTTTCATGTTTTTTTCAAGGGCAATATCGTAATGATGTTAACAAAATATTAAATGAATATTATGTTTAAAGAAAGATTAAGTTTTGATTTATAGCACTATAGAGTAAAATCTCATTTTATATTGACAGTTTTTCAACGCGAAAGCAATTTCGGCATAGTATTTCAAAAAACTCACGTCAGCACAATCTGTCATGGCAAATTGAAACATAATGGAAACACAAAATCATTTATGTTATGCATTTGTCCAACGGAATTTATAATGTTTAAGTCCACTATAAAACCCAAAAAACGAAAAAACGGCGATTAATTAATATTTAAAAAATTTTTAAACTAATTTTTGCATACAAAAGTAGCTAACATATTAAGTTTATGAAAATATGGGTATTGTATAGTGCGCTGATTTATTCCACTTAGTTTTGTAAAGTAGTTTATTTTATAAAATTATTTAAAAATTCCGAAAAAATATGGCACGAAATATTTGCCAACAAAATAAATAAATAAATAAAAATAAATATTCCTGGACATTTAACACAACGCCATCTAGTCCCAAACTAAGCAAAGCTTGTACTATGGAAACTAGATAACTGATAGACATACTTAAACATACTTTTTTTTTGTAAATACATACATATTATAGATAAATTAACATCCAGACAGTAGAAAATTACAATGTTCATCACATCATAATTTTCTACTCGTGGGATTCGAACCCACACCCTCCGGCGCAATAGACCATTGCTGAACCACTGCGCCAATCGGGTCGTCGAAAATCATGAATGAAAATAATAGTATCTACCAGTTCAAAACTCATGTAAAAAGGCTGACCATTGTAGTTTCTTTTTTTATGGCAGAGCAAGTGGGTCACCTGATGTTAAGTGATCACCGCCGTCCATGAACACCTAAAACACCGGGAGTGTCACAGGTGCTTTGCCGGCCTTTGATGGACAAATACGCTCGTCTCTTGAAGGCCCCAATGTCGAATTTGTTCAAAATACCACAGATGAAAGGTCGTTCCACAGCTTCACCGTACGAGACAAGAGGTTACGGGTGATGTACCGTAGTTTACGTTACTTCCACTTAATTTAAATTATTTAAACGAACGAACTTTTCCATTTTTGTGGACTCTTCACACTGTACACAAACCTAATAAAATTAATATCCTTAAAACTTGATTTTCAAAAGCGTTACGACAATGTTAAGTTCGGCGCCATATTGGAAGAGACTAACTTCGGCACTAGAGACTATACAATGGCGGTGCATCGACTTTAACAACTTCTGAACTTAATCGCTTAATCAAACTTCCACCTAACTTCACTATACTTGTAAGAAACTAATAGAGGGGCTTTGTATAATTATGTCGAATGTAATAGAAATGTACTGTGATTCTACACAACTGGCTAATTACAGAACTAGTCAGTTAACAACAAATCACAGCTAGTCATAAAGACTATTAGCAAAGTGAGGGTAGTTGGGTCGTGACGTCAATAAGACGTTCGAGAGGCGCAATCGGTACCAATGCGCCCAGATACTGAACGCGCTTACTCTTTTATAGGACTTTGATGACAGCTAACAACTGACAAGTGACATTTGCATAGAAAGATGGCATACAGAACTTGTTAAAACATGAAATCACAAAATATTTCCGACATACTTAGATTACACTAGACTATATGTTATGAAATCGAGCTTTTCAGAACTAATATGTTACCTACAGACTTTTACCACAGACTTTAAACGCAATTTGAACATCAAAAAAAATTTAAAATGCCTTTCTAGAAGCCATCTTAATGCGAATAAAAATGTTTATAACAAAATAAAGCGAACAACTCAAAAGTCGTATCAAATTATTTGTAAGAGCTCAATTAATTAGGAACAAGCTAATTTAGGCTTCTAATTAAGATTACATCTTTAGTCGGCAAATTAAAAGAAACTTTATTTACGACTTAATTATAGAAGCCTTATTGAAAAATTAGTAAAGTTTTACATACGCCTTATAACAAAAAAATACACACCTTAAATTTTTGGAAAATTCAAAGACAATTTTGGTGTCGCAGATGCACTAGTCACTTAACATCAGGTGAACCGTGGTAAATTAAAAAATTGAGTATTCAAAAGAACTTGTAACAATTATTTCATTTGAATAAAGATTATTTTGATTAGATACGCTCTTTTGCCTACCTTAATTACTTTACTAGATAAAGCACAAAGAAATGATCCAATAACCCATTTCAAATTTTAAATTTAACTTTAATTTTCATTATAATGTGTCGTGTGTAAACTTTAATCCGATAACTATCAAGAATAATATGAAATTGTTTGCCTTAAAACATAAAAACTTGAACACTTATGTGATATAAATCAAACAGAGAAATGCTATCAGAAAACGTCTATTATGTGGAACCGATCTCCAATCCCACATTATCAATCAATGTCATCCCTTAGATGACCTAACCAAAGTTCAAGGTGAGGTCCCAGACAAAGCACTATGTCCTCAGGTGGCACTAGAGTACTAGACTATCAAATTAAGGTCCAAACTCTTGTGTGAAAGAGATACTAAAATATAACTGTAATTATTTATGTTCGTAATAAAATTACAATGCGAAAATTTACGAGGAAGATAAGATAAAAGAGGATAATAAATGTTTTATAGTCAAGACAAACGCCTTCATATTATGAATAAATTACTTACTAAATTTCGTCAGGACTGATAGATCTTAAAAACGCGAGAGGAACCAAAGATCTTGAACGCAAACATTCGAGAGGAATATATTTAAATTAAAAATGATTTTTTAAAGATGATTCTAAGAAGGGAACTACATTTGGGTACTCTTCTTTTCGGAGCTATAAAGAATCAGAAGCCAAAATTTCTCACTGATAAACTTACATGGCATCTTGGAACTGGTGTAACACGTTACAAACAAAATAAAGCTCTTTGTTTACCGTGGTACAACACTTCTGCTTTCAAAGGCACTTTCAGATATGCGGCTACGAAGTGCTGGAATAATATACCACCGCCGATGCGAGCACTAAATTCTATTCAAACTTTCAAACAAAGATTCAAGCTGTATCTTTTGACATATCAGCGGCAGTTGTCCATATCTGATCGTGTCCAGCCGTCATACTTGAAAAATATATATATTTAATTAAATACGTCATATATATCAGTACTATTATTATTCTTATATATGTGAGCTATATATTTAATGTTGATGGAATGAAGGCGTACTTAGTAATGAGTTTGCATTTATTAAATTTTTGTACACCTACATATGTATCATATCATATATCACTTTAAATCTTAACGACCGTGAATGCCGAAATAAATAGAAAAACAAACTCAACGTCTTGTCCGAAAACCAGCGCTGCAGCGCCAGATGCGTTGCAGTTTTTGTGCTGATGGCAAGCCGTTTTTGGCATCATGTTACAGCAGAGTAAAAAGTGTTTTAGTTATATTTTTCTTTGTATGCATGTATGCCAAATAAAAGATTTTATTATTATTATTATTATAAAGTATAAACCAAGCTCGTTGTAAAGTATTCGAAATAACAATGCTATAATGCATGTGCCAAATTTGATAAATGTATCATAAAAATTATCTATACATATAATAAAAGAGTAACCGAACCATTTCTGTACATTGAATATTTTTCAAAAAGAGTTATTGGTATGTAATATGTATGTTCCACAGATACCAAAACCATTCTAAGAATTTTTTTTTTCTGTTTGTCTGTTTGTCTGTTTATCTGTTTGTCTGTTTGTCTGTTTATCTGTTTGTATGTTCGTCAATCACGTAATAACTACTGGGTAGATTTTGATAAAATTTCACATGCTGATAGACCAATATTAGGTTCAACTTATAGGCTACATTTTTTTTGAAAAAAATATTTTTAAGGGTGACTCTCCATACATGTAATCGGAGGGTAAAAAAATAAATTCGCTAATACATCATTAAATGAGATATCATTGGATATGTATTTGAAAATAAAATAGAGGTTTCTAAATGCGCTTTTTGCTAAAGTAAATATTTTTTGAGATATACGCTTCTAAAGTCGTAAATGTGTAATACCACGTGACAATATGAGATTTTGGTTGATTGCGAGCATGCCTTTTTATACTTTAACGTATAAGTTAAGAGTATATAAAGGCATGTCCCCAATATCTATAGGTTAAGACGATAAAAACGCTTATTGAATTCTTAAAAACCCTCAAAAAATAACTAACTCTCCGCCCGTGGCTTCGTTCGCGCGCGCGTATCGTCAGAATTTGGTCAAACCTATTTCTATAGAAAATTATAAAAAGAAACTATAGACATGCGCATATATCAGCGGTCATGCGACCATAATTATTTTACACTTTTGTTGTGCGCCTCTACAAAATACAGAAATTAGTAGCCCACGCGTGCGAAGCCGCGGGCGGAAAGCTAGTTTTATATATTACATTAATATCATATTGAATAGTTTACGAAAAAAAATCGTTTACGAGTTGTGAGAGGGTTACAATTGCCGCGAAATGGTTCACCGCGTGTCTTAATGTAAAATAATTAATTCATCGATAATAACTGCTCGTTAATGAATCTTTCATCTGTTATACTATCATCCGTCGTTTATAGGAACCAAGCCTAAGGCGAGAGTCTTTCCCAATGCATCGCCCAGTCAAATATAGAAATTTAATCAATTCAATACACATTCAATAAAACTATTTTAATTGGATCTCTTATGATGGAAGGAATTAATGAAATTTGTTACGAGCTATCTTTTCTCGCGTCCCTGTGAACATACGCATCATATCTCGGTTGTTTTGTGTAGATTGTGCATACAAGAATATACCAAAATAATATTTTAAATTGGGAATAAAGAGACCACGAAGTACTGAATACAAACATATTTTTTGTTATCCTTAAGAATAATATAAGCTGATGATAACGAAGGTGTCCAATTTTCCTTTACTCTTTATCCGATGTTTGCATTCACTAAAACCGATAATTACGATTCAGACTACCCCACAGAGTATACATAAATATGATTTTGGGTTATGAGTATTTATTTTTCATTTGAAATTGAAAACAATACCTAACAATGGGTAAGTAACCCACATATAAAATATAATAAAACGGTAAAAACACGCAGCATCTTCGCTCAAAATTCTCCCCCGTATATTCCTGTCCTAGAATGTAAGAATGTTCCCGAACAGTGTACACATCTGTGAGTGCATTAAATTCCAATTATAGTGCGCTTGAAATAAAACTTATACCTGAGTATAGACTAGTAGTGTTTGGACCGCTTTATTCATATTTTTATTGTATTCTGAGAGCCAGGACCATTTTTTTAAGAGGTGTTTGAGGCAAGCTAAAAAATTGTCGGATGCCTCTCCTATTATATGGAAGTGTAGACCGGGCAGGTGAGTAGCGGGGATGAATCTATACACAAAATCCGCGAAAAATTAAAAAAAAAAAAATATTTTTTTATATTTGAAGCAATTTTTATAATGTTGTAGTTCAATGTTTAAAGAATAGAACAAAATAAGCAAGACTATTTAAAGGTATTTTATCATTGCCATGTGCTTTCAAAAATGTTTTGCAAAAACATAATTAAAAAGTATATATGTAAAAAAGTATTTGATGCAACTTGCATAAAATAATCAAAATTTAATATGGTATTATTTATAGCTAAAATATAGTATTATCAAAAAGACAGAACTTTTTGGTGGGACTTTCTACATCCCAGGTATAATAGGAGAGGCATCATATAAGTTTTCAGCTTGCCTCAAACACCTCCTCAAAAAACGGTCCTAGCTCTCGGAATATTACGTGTTATGGCGTTGAGTGACAGATGTTTGCAGCGCTGGTAATGCTGCAATAACAAATAGCTATTGGTTTTTAGTTCATTTAAGATACATACTTAAAAACACGTGAATACCTTTGTTTATGAATGTACTAACGTTACGTTGGAGTTTGTAATTTAAACGATTAAAGGAGCATAAGTCATATTTTCACGAATTTTGAGAACAATTAATTAAATTTCAACGTCTTCTCTACTTATTTTTCTCTATTTCTGCATAGGTTCGATTTCCGTGGTCTAATGAAATTATGTATTATCTATAATTGAAATAGACCATAACCACTTCTATTTTTTTACTAAAAATCAAATGTTTAATGTATTTTTTTAAGATTTATCTAAAATCTTTAATTTATGTTATTTGAAAATAATATTTATTGATTAATTCTTAAAACCCCAATTCGTAACTATTATAAGATTTAGAACATCTAGCTCGTATAATATCAACCATAAGATATATTAACACCGCCAAAACTATGTAACAACAACACAAAGTACATTCTGAACTAATAACCAAAATAAAACTGTTTACAAACCAGGAGAACCAGCTTCCGAGCGAATTACAGCGAGTATAAAGTGAGTATAAAACATACACCGACCTACTATTTAGATGAGGAATGCAGACTTTTATCGATAAGCTTTAACTTAACTATCAGTTATTTTATAACGGACTACCTGATCCGCGCGGCTTCGCTCTCGTAGCTTAATGGTATATGTATAGGCTATAAAATATAGTCTTTGTTACTCGCGTATAATGTAGCTTTTGATTGGTGAATTTTTACAATCGGTCCTGTTCTTTTTTGAGCGTATTCATTACAAGAAAACAAAGTTTTCCTCTTTATAATATTAGTGTACATGTATCACTAACCACGCTCCGCGATTGTAGGAAGAATGTAACCTTAGCCCGTTAATAGCCTATTTGTATACAAAATTTCATGAAAATCAGTAGAAATTTAGTAGTTGCGGCGTGATTGAAAATTCAACCATAAAAACATCTCAACATCCAAACATACAAAGTTTCACATTTGTAATTACAACAAAGACGCAAAATGATCTTACGTTATATTTTGTAACGAGTTTTTAATGTGTCTTAGCTTTTTGGTTTCACATAAATTATTCATTGCATCTGACAATTAATGATAACTGACTTTGTACTCTGTTATAATGCAGGTGTTTCATCAGATGTAAGAAGACACCCTTTTTCAAAATTTAAACACCCCTCCGGGCAATTGAGTGCCGTTATTTAAACATAATTTAAAATACTGAACAGTTACTACTTTTTTATATAATTAACAAGTGGGTATTTGACAATCTACCTGATGGTAAGTAAATCAATCTAATTGGTACATACGCTCCTGTGAGAAACTCCTAAAGAGGCTCAAGTTGTAGGACTATTTGTTTATTTATAATATAAACAGACGTTAACACTACAAAGTTTGAGACGAACAAAGCATGACTCCACATAAATTAAACCAAAATATTGAATACAATTTTTATATCACAATATATTTTAGTTTATAACAAGTCTTAATCTGCGTATCTAATCAAACATCTTCTTAATTATGATGTTTATTTTGAATATTAATTCGTTTGTTTAAGCTTTATAATCTTCTTTACGATGTAAACATTTTCTGGCACAGAATAAGTGGAGGGTGTGATTAATGGTTGCCTTACTGAACAGTCTTAATTTGACACTATTTTGACATTAACTAATAGAGACGAAGTGGGAAACACTTTCTTTGACACTGTTTGTTAAACATTTTGAATAATATTTTGTGTTTTTCAAAAGAAACATTCATATTCAATTAATACTTGAACGCTATCAACGCAGTCTCAGTATAATTTCAAAATGATCTTTTGATGTTTTAATTGTGAAAATCGTTCCCGATACTCCTTTTTTGATTTTATTTTATCTCAAATCTACACTAATATTATAAAGAGAAAGATTTGAATTTTGTTGGTTTGTTTAAATTGAATAGGCTCCGAAACTACTGGACCGATTTGAAAAATTTATTTACCATTGGAATCCTATATCCTGCTGAATAGGGAAGAACATAGTGTTATAACATTATGCTACGGGAGCGAAGCCGCGTGGAACAGCTAGCATTTTAAAAATTATTTTCGTTTGTTTGTTACTTTTCATTATAGATACTTACTTATCGGCAGCCAATTACAACAAAAGATTCTAGAATTTATAGAGTACTCAGTATAGTATTCTATACGAATTCATACTACTCTCTACTCCATTATATCATATGATTAAATATCATTAACTCTTCTTAGAGCGCAAAGAAATGGCCCACTTTCCCTGAAGAAGGACCTCTGAAACGGTTCGAAACTGTTTGTTAACCGATTTAATTATAAGTGAGTACAAATCATGTTAACTCACTTTTCGTTACATCAATACATAATACTAGCTTTCCGCCCGCGGCTTCGCACGCGTGGGCTACTAATTTCTGTATTCTTTAGGGCGCACAACAAAAGTTAAAAAAATTGCGGTCGCAGGACCGGTGAGATATGCGCAAGTCCATAGTTTTTTTTATAATTTTCTATGGAATTAGGATTGACCAATCTCACAGTGCGTACGCCTCTTCAAAATACAGAAAAATGTATCCCACGCGAGCGAAGCCGCGGGCGGAGACTTAGTTATTTTTGAAGGTTTTTGAGAATTTATTAATGTTTTTAACGTCTTAATCTATACGTTAAGAGTGTAAAAAGGCATGTCAACTCAACCAAAATCGCGCATAGTCACGTGGTATGACATTTTCACGACTTTAGAAGCGTATATCTCAAAAAATATTTATTTTAACAAAAAACGCAATTAGAAACCTCCATTTTATTTCAAAAGACCTATCTAATGACACCTCATTTAATGATGTATACGCGAATTTATTTTTTTACCCTCCGTTTACATGTATGGAAAGCTACCCCTAAAAATATTTTTTCAAATAAAATGTAGCCTATAAGTTGCACCTAATATTGGTCTATAAGCATGTAAAATTTTATCAAAACCTGCCCAGTGGTTATTACGTGATTGACGCACATACAAACAGATAAACAGACAAACAGACAAACAGACAAACAGACAAACAGACAAACAGACAAACAGACAAACAGAAAAAAAAAATTCTAACCATGGTTTTGGTATCTATAGAACATACATATTACATACCAATTACTCTTTTTGAAAAATATTCTATGTACAGAAATGGTTCGGTCTGTTTTATTATATGTATAGATATTCTGGGAACTTTCACTAAAACTTAATCAACAAACATTCAATACTATTTGCAGGGAATAATATGAAGTTAACAAGATTGTAAATCCCGTGAGCAATTACCCCAATCCCGACAAGTCCAACAAATCCATAGCAGTTCTAAATGGGACGCCAATGAATGCTCTAGTGTGTACCTTCGTAATGCCTACGAGCAGGGCTGCCCAACCTTTGGTTCACATACGAATTTTAATGCATATAAGATTCTGCACCTGCCGGTTTACATGTACGGTTTTGTTGTCTTTGTTCCAAACTTTCAATTATCGTAATAAAGTATCTTGTGTTTAGACAATAGACAACTATTTATTTGGCGTCACAAAACATACATTATAATACAGGAAATTCATAAAATATTAAGGCGTAGTAACGTAATGCCAAAAAGGTCATCAGTGACTCCAACTACTGGTTCAATGACAATATTATTGACTAGTGGTCCAAACAGCGTAGTTTTCACAGCGTGTAAAAAATTTTTTCTATGACATTACTACATTACATTTGGAAGAATAGTATTTTTATAACAACCCAAAACGGTTTAAGAGTTTTCTCGAACTATTTTTAAGTGCGCTTGGTTATTTCTGTAAGATGAAATATGAGTTATGTGGACAATATTTAACCTATATCATGTAAATAACCAAAATATGATGTTATAAATTTAAAATCTTTATTTTTTCTTCTACAGGGAGAGATTCTTTTTCTACAATGCTCTTGTCTATACAATAATTATGCTCGGGTTGAACAGCCCTGCCTCCCAACTGTTCTTTAATAAAGTTTCACATACGTGAGGATTGTTTATCTAAAATTCTAGATCCAATTACGGATTCATTAGAGAACGTATGTACTTATGTAGAATTAATGAGATCGATGTTTCTGATTAGCTTTTTGCAGTTATAGAAAATTATGTGTAATTCAAAGTTTTCAGGTCGAGTAAAACAGATTTAGAGGACGCAAGGACATGTGAGAGTTTTGTATTAAGATTGGAACGTCTTTGGAATTTTCAATATAATATCTATTTTCAATGATTTAATATCAAAAATTATTCGTTCTTCATTAGATTTTTTTGGGAATTTATCGATTAAAGTATCAATTGTACGCTAGCTGACAAAAAAGGATTATTCACGTCTCAATATACCGTAAGTCAGGACGTATTATCAGACCCCTGACACCGTGTCCATGGTTCTTCTTTGTAGACACTGCCTTCCGAATCGATGGTCAATTGAAATTTATCCGACATTCCACAAGAGCTTATAAAAATCCAATTAGAAAAATAAACGATTCGAAATACAATAAAGATCAACATTTTGGTATAATGTTTATATATTTGTAGAGGCCCGCAAGACAGTTAGAGGATATCGAAGATTAATAAGATATTATGTGACAATATTTGTATCCAGGGTAATCATTATTCTGTAATATTCAAACAATATTGTCACGTTTTCTGACACAAATGTAGTAAATAGACACGCTCTCGGTATTAGCTGGCCCAAATATTTGCCGAGCCGAATAACGTTCCGACGCATTGATTCCCCATCTTCCAATGTTTGCTCAAGAGCTTATTATTCATCAGCATTCAAGGAGAAAACGTAATTTCTACTTATTTGGCGAGAATTTGTGACAAAGGACGAATCTTATACGAAAAGTTTTTAGTATAGAAACTTTACTTATAAGAAAAATTGTAATGTTATCGAGACTTCGTATCAGCGTTCAGATATTGTGTTGGATACTTGTCAATTTTATGTGAAAATTATTTGAGTCTCGTACTTTTTAATTGTCAAAAATAATAGGTAACGTTTATTATTTTTTTAACCTCATGAAGTAACTATTAAAGGAATAATGAATGTTACAAATTATTTCTGACGAGTAATAATGCTGAATTTGTGTGGAATACGGTTCACCAACATTCGTTTACTTACTTACATAATTCCATAGAAATAGTTACAATGCAACGAACATTTATAGGTAAACACAACAATTTATAGATAATATTAATAGAAGAAAAATTAATTGCTAGAGAATCAGACCGAAAGAGTTAAATCAAACATAAAAATAGCTAATGAAGTTCTCAAGAATACAATAAAACAGATACTTTAGAATTCCAACCGCCTTTAAAACTAAACAAATAACCAATAGTTTGCATTCCTGAACGTAACTCTTCCAACATCAAACGAATTCCCTCCGTCATGTTTATACGCTTGACGAAAGACAATATCGATGAAGTACTTATGAAATTCAGATAGACAAAGGAAAGTAAACATTTTATTAGAATTCACGTTATTTCTCCGGTGGGCGATTAATGATAAGAAGCTTTTAGGGTAAATTCTTATCCTATAAAAATGAAAATGGGCCTTTTTCATTGAGCCTCCGCTGTCTGTCTGTCTGTCAACATGTTGTATCTCATAAACTGTGATAGCTACAAACTTGTAACTTTTACGTGTATTTTCGTTGCAGTTAAAGAATTTCTTGCAATAGTCCGACACGCACTTGGCTTATTTTTTTAAGTGATGGTGTTCACAAGAAATAATAAAAATATTCTGATATTATAGCTAAATCCCTTAATCGAAAAAATCTATCAGTTATCTAGTTTCCATAGTGCAAGCTTTGCTTAGTTTGGGACCAGATGGCGTAGTGTTAAATATCCCAAAATTTTTATTATCTATACATATAATAAAACAGTAACCGAACCATTTCTGTACATTGAATATTTTTCAAAAAGAGTAATTGGTATGCAATATGTATGTTCTATAGATACCAAAACCATGGT